>PVIU01002620.1:0-87617 GCA_004026605.1 Ondatra zibethicus
CCAGGCCACACCCACTTCAGCCAGGCCACACCCACTTCAACCAGGCCACACCTACTTCGACCAGGCCACACCTACTTCGACTAGGCCACACCTACTTCAACTAGGCCACACCTACTTCGACAAGGCCACACCTCCAAATAGTGCCACTCCCTGTGAGTTTATGGGGGCCGATTACATCCAAACTACCACACCTATGGAGCAATCTTAACACCTGACTCCGACATGGACACAGACTTGATGGACAAGCAGAGGCGTGCCTGGAAGCCCTTCACGTGGTGAGAGGGAGGGAAGCAGAGTGTGTGACATTCATGGACGGGGAGGGCCTCAACAGAGGATGGTCCACACAAACCACAGACACAGCCCTGCCGCCTGAAGGAGCCGAGTACCCACGCACAGAGCTCAGGCGGTGAACTAACGCCAAAGGGCTCGCTCTCAGCCTCCATTTCCACAACCTTACAGAGAACAACATTTTAGACATGATTGGCAGATGTCAGGGGTGGGGGATAAGGGGGGGTGGGAGGAAGTGGGTGTGGCTATAAAATAGCAACCCATGAGATGCATGTTGTTCATTGTTTTGACAGTGGTGTAGACACATGTGTCCAGCTGTGGGACATTATACAGATCCAAATTCATGCTCATCCTCAAACACACGTGCATGCATGCACAAGACGCTGGACACATCTGGGCCAAGATCACTGCACTGTATCTGTATCAATACCCTGGCTGTGATTCTATCATTTTAGCAAGATGTGACTATTCACAGAAACTGAGAGAAGCCTTTCAGGTACCCCTGTGATCTTTTCTTACAACTGTATGTGGATCCCCATGTACCCCAATGAAAATCTTCAGTTAGCCCTAGGGGCACTGCAACTCCCTGTACTGGATCACCAAAACAAAAGCAAACAGTTCAGTTAAGAAACTGGAGGGCTTGGGGTGAGACTCAGTGGTAGTGCTCTTGCCTAGGATGTTTGAGGTCTTGGGTTTGATCCCTCCCCAGCACCACAGAGACAGGAAGGGGGAAGGAAGGGGGAAGGAAGGGAGGAAGGAAGGGGGAAGGAAGGGAGGGAGGGAGGGAGGGAGGGAGGGAGGGGAGTCAGAGGAGAGAGGGGAACAGAGAAGGCTTCCTCAGGATGTCCCGTTGTGGAATAATCTTTCTGCACACTGTGGAGATGTGTTGCTCTGATTGGTTTAATAAACTGAACGGCCAATAGCTAGGCAGGATTTCTAAGCACAAAGGATGATGGGAAGAGGAAAGGCAGAGACGCCAGGAGAGGCAAAGCAAGCAGCATGGGCAATACAGAGTAAAGGTAACAGAGCCATGTGAAAGAACGTAGTTTAAAAGAAGTGGGTTTAATTTAAGTTAAAAGAGTAGTGAGAAACAAGCCTAAGATATCAGCCGAACTTTCATAATTAATAATAAATCTCTATGGCACTATTGGGGAGCTGACGGTCCAGATGAAAAGTCCAATTATAATGCCCCCCCAAGGCGGCCACATGTCAACTGGCAAGAACAAAAAGAGTCACCATGCCAACAGTAAAGAATAGTGCCCCAAGCTGAGGAACCAGTGGGGACAGAGGTCTGGGAGCAGGGAAGCCTGTTTTGTTGTTGTGTTGGCTATTTTTTAAGTCTTCCAGAAGCTTATCAAAAAGAACAGAGCCAGTTTCAAAGACAACCCGCAGTAATGAACACGGACTAGGTTCTCGGATAAAAGCTGCGCTGAACAAACACAAAGATCCACTCGTGGACATGTGGACATCTCCCCTGGCTTTGACAGCACAACACAGAGCAAACTGGAAGACAAGGACCCTCAGGGTGCGACAATATGGCCTTGCTTTAACCTCGAGGCAGAGTTAGGAGCAAAATGGCCCAGCAATGCCACAGGTGGGCATCTTTACCCAACACTCTATTTGCAAATAAAGCCCCTGCAGATGGAATTGAGCTGAGCTCATTCTGGATAAGGTCATACCTAATCGGCCATAGTTGTATAAAGAGGATAGGAGACAAGCTTGGTGGCGGGGAGCTGAGGCAGGAAGATCACAAGTTCCAGGTCACCTGGAACTACACACTGACACATTGTCCCAATACAGACAACACAGAAGCGGAGTGAAGCAGGAGGGTGAACCTGGTGGTAGGTGGCAACAAGCCAAGGGATGCGAGAATACTGACGGTATCACCCACCAGATCCAGGGGAGGGAGGGGCCCAACCCCCAGAGAGGTTGGAGCCAAACCCTGGGGTCTGTGCATGTGTGGGCTTGTGCTAGTATGCTGATCTGTTAGAGTACCACATCCCTAGCGACACCCCCAGGGGAAGGACCCATGTGTGCTAAGCACTGAGGGAAAGTTATCAAAACTGGCATAGCAGGCCAGGTGTGGTGGCACACACCTTTAATCCCGGCACAGAGGCACGCAAAATCTCTGTGAGTTCCAGGCCAGTCAGGGCTACATAGACAGCTCCTGTCTCAAAAAGAAAGAAGCAAGCAAACAAGCAAACCCTGCCACACAGTGTATACCTGAAATCCCACGGAGGAGGCTCAGGGGTTCGAGGTCATTCTTGGCTGTGTGGCAGAGTTCCTGTCTTAAACAGGGGTGGGAGCTGGGTCTGGGGAGATGACTGAACGGTCGAAACAGGTTATTGCTGTTATGAAGGACACAAGTTCAGGTCCCAGCACCCCCAGGGGAGTCTGGCAACCATCTGTAACTCCAGCCCCCCAGGGAAGTCTGGCGCCCTCTTCTGGCCCCCAAGGGCATCTGCACTCACATGTACAACCCACACAGACACAAATACATAATTTTAAAAAATGAAAAAAAGATAGGAAGGAAAAGAACATTTGGGAGATTGTAGCTGTTAGGGGATCAGTTGCTCTGTCTTACTGTAAGGACGGTAGGGGTCACTGACCTATTCAGTGAAGTTGTGGACGAGTGATAGGACTTGATCAGAATCCCTCGGTAGATGGAGATGGATGCCTTTCTTTCCCCAGTATCCTGCTGCTGGGTGGGGACCCAATGCTTCCAGCAGCCCACTGTTCCTCCAAAGACTGACTGACAGACAGACAGACACTCCACTGGGTTCAGGTAGTCACCCTCTTGAGGGATTTCTTCAGAGTTAAAAAGTTAGGAAAGAAGAAAGCCCACCACCCCCACCGCATTCCCTTCCCAGGCAAATCTCCTTCCTCTCCACATGCAGAGGCTCAAAGTCGGAGGTGTGGGACCCGAGGAGTGCACTGTCTCTGTTCATTCCCCAAGCTACTCAGTCAGCAGTGTCGACTCCAAAGCACGGAGGCTTCAGAAGCCGCGCGATGATGGGCTGCCTGCTATCAGCTGCCCCCCTTCCGAGCCTCTTTTTAATAAAGCCTAAGGGGAAAAAGGTAATTTTTCATTTTAAATAGGGAAGGTGTGATGGCATGAGCTCCAGTTATTAATCGTCACCCTTGCCGCCTGTCATTCGTTTCTGGAAAAAATCATTTTATTTCAAGTCTTGAGATGGGCGGGGAAAAGGAAATAGATTTTAAAAGACGGAAGGTCTGAAGACTGATTAAAGCCATTTCAAGGCACAGGGTGTTTTTTTTTTTTTCCTTTTGACATTCTCTGATAAGGGACTAGAAGAAATAAAAGCCATCCGAGAGGGAGAAAATGATTTCAGAAAGTCTAGGCAAGTGTCGGACTTCATTGTCCCATTCCATTGAAACCGTATAAACACGCAAATGCATGGCTCGGAAGTTGTCTGGTTTCCAGAGTCGGCGTCACACACGTCACACACGTCACAGGCCTCGGCCCTTCAGAGGCGGCTGGGGAAGGAAGGGCTCTAAATGGCAGCTACTATGATTATGAGTTAAGCAGCCCTGATCCCTGGTCCAAAACTCTAAAAGACTCCAAAGCCCAGAACGATTCTGGTGCCACCACGAAGCACCAAGTGGAAAACACATGGCTGACCCCATGTGACCAGCTGCAGTGCAGACATGGTCCACTAAAAATGCGTACAAAATTATTCTCCAGGGTTGCAGAGATAAGTCAGTGCATAGGGTCCTTGCCCCAAAAACACCAGGCCCTGTCCTGGCTCGCTTTTAACACCAGAACCAACGATGGCAGGAAAAGGCTTATTTGGCTTTCATGTCCCCATCACAGTCTGCCACTAAAGGAAGTCGGGGCAGGAACTCAAGGCAGGAACAGAAGCAGAGAAGGAATTGCTGCTGATTGGCTAGCTCCCCCTGGCTGGTTCAGCCTGCTTTTTATACCACCTAGGACAGTGGATCTCAACCTGAGGGTTTCAACTACTTTGGGAGAGTCACTTATCAGATATTTACATTACGATTCGTAGCAGTCGCAAAATTAGTTATGAGGTAGCAACAAAATGTTATGGTTGCGGTCCCCACAACATGAGGAACTGTATTAAAGGGTCACAGTGTTAGGAAGGTTGAGGACCACTAACCTAGGTCAGTGCCCTGGGGTGCCATCGTTCACAATGACCTGGACCCTAACACATCATTCATTAATTATGAAAATGCCCCCATAGACATGCTCACAGGCCAACCCAATGGAGGCAATTACTCAGCTGAAGGTCTCTCTCCCCAGGCGACTCTACTTTGTGCCAACTTGACTAAAGTTAACCAGCTCAGGATCTGACTGCAGAATCCACCTAGAAGCTGACTGGGTGTGGCAGCCCCAGCGTCATCCCAGCGCTGGGGAGGCAGAGAGACGAGATTCCCTGAGCAAACTGGTAAGCCAGACCCAACTGACAGCAAACTATAGATTCAACAGGAGACCTCATGGCAGCCAGAGCATGGGGAAAAGGCACAACAGCAAGGAAGAAGGGACAGGAAGAAGTTGGGGTTGAGGTGCATCTTTCAGGGCACCTCCTGGTGACCCTCTTCCTCCAATGAGGCCCCACCTTCCACAGCTCCATGGGTACCTCACAGCCTGTTCTGATTCAGGATCCAACAGTGGTTGAGGCCAGGTATGGGGACAAAGCCCTCAGATCCAATTGTTCCCAGAAAAGCAAGACAGACATGGCCAGCGCTTCCTTCTCATGACTGAGGTCAACATGGGTATCCCAGCTTGTTTCTCTACTCAACAGCCGATGGACACAGCACACTGTGTTGACTTAGTGTTGGGAGGAGCATGTCTGAACCAGTATTTGTGCAGCTATCTGTTTGATATGCTTGAGCATAAAGTAGGAATGGAATCACTGGGCCAGGTGGTAACTCTATTTTACCACCTAGAAACCAGTACACCATGTTCCTGATTGGCTGCGCCATTCTTGATTGCCACCAGCCTCAGGGGGTGGTTCTCATTTTTTCCCCATCACCACCATCATCACCACCATCACCGCCATCATCACCACCATCATTGCCATCATCACCACCATCAACATCACCATCACCGCCATCATCACCACCATCACCATTACCACCACCATCACCATCATCACCATCATCACCGCCACCATCACCATCATCACCACCATCACCGCCATCATCACCACCATCACCACCATCATCACCACCATCATCGCCATCATCACCACCATCATCACCACCATCACCATCACCACCACCATCACCGCCATCATCACCACCATCACCGCCATCATCACCACCATCACCATCGTCACCACCATCACTGCCACCATCACCATCATCACCACCATCATTACCACCATCAGCTCCATCATCAGCATAATTATCACCATCATCACCACCATCACCATCACCACCACCGCCACTATCACCTCCATCATCAGCATCATCACCACCACCACCATCACCACCATCACTACCTCATCACCACCACCATCATCCTCTCCACCCTGGTGGGAGTTTAGCGTGTTTATCGGTGAGCACTGCAGCAGACACTGGGTGTCAACTCTGGTCCAGGCTCCTCCCTGCCTCCTCTCCCCCTCCCACCTCACTTCATTACACTCTCGTTATAATCTTGTGGGATCAGTGAGGAAATTAAAGCTCTGAGAATAGTCGAGTCCCTTGTCTGAGGCTGAGATTCCACTCAGTTCCAGGGGTCTGATGGCAGAGCCTGTTTCTTGGCCGTGACACAATATTCACCGTGTCAGAGTCAATCCTCTCAGCGCCCGGGATCATGTATCCAAAATTGGAAACCTACTCTCACGGGCTTTAGTGTGTTGCCACTGCTGGATATTTGGATCTTACATTGGAGACCCAAGATGTGTGTCATCAGACAGGGGAACTGAGCCTCAGCCTTCCTCATCCCTTTAACACAATCCCTCATATTGTGGTGACCCCCAACCATAAAATTAATTTCATTGCTACTTCATAACTGTTATGAATAGTCACATAAATATTTTTAGAGAGAGGCTTGCCAAAGGGTTCATGACCCACAGGTTGAGAGACCAGTGCTCCAAGAAGTTCCACCCGATCTAGAAAAGGCTTAGTCCATCCGTCCTCATCCATCCCCCTTCATTCCCACCTATTTTGACCCACCCCACCCATCCTTATCTATTCCCAGGCATCCCTCTCCCCCTCACCTATGGGGAAGGCGTGGTGGCAGAGTGCACTAACCACTCCCATCCTCAGTCAGGAAGCCGAGAGAGGTGAACGCTGGGGTTCAGCTCCCCTTTTCCCTTTTTATTCAGTCCAGGGCCCCAACCCAAGAGACGGCACCGTCAATACTTCTGCCACGTGGATGGCCAATATGAATGAACCGTCACAGAGATGATAAGAACTACAGCATGGAGTACTGGGGTGTGGCCCTGGCTCCACCACAGCTGGGAACACATGCATCAGAAGACTAGAATGTTCTGCCACCCAGTGTGTGTAACTCTCGATTTGGGATGACAAACACATTGCAGGAAGTTTGTAAGTTCACACCTGTGGAACCCACAAAGCGTGAGAATCGACTGTATGTGCGTGTATCATCTGTCTTGCTGGCTGGAACCTTTCTCAAGATGAGTCACTGGACTAACACCCCCACCTGCCCAGGGCCTGCCACCCAGGGCTATAATTAGCACTCACTTATATTTATTTATTTGCATATAATTCATACGTCTTTCTCCTGATGTGTAAGTCAGATCTTGTTTCAATATGAACTTGACACGCGATTCAAATGGCTGATTTGGAAGAGATTTTCAATATGAACTTGACACTCAATTCAAATGGCTGATTTGGAAGGAGGCGCAGGTTCAAGTTGTCACCTTGCTGCTGTCATTCGCTGTCACACTGTGCTCCTTAGTGGTAGGGAGTGGGCCATGACCCACACAGATGTCATGGGTGGGACCATGCCTTCTGTGGACCGCTGACACTCACAGACCCACACAGAATGTCAGCAAGGACTTCCATGATCCTTGGCCATAGCTTTGCAATGCAGGAAGAGCAGCAGCAGTGGCCGAGACTTCCTCTTCCATCGCCACTTCACAGGGAGACTGTTCTGCCCTGAGTCCTTCTCTTTCCTTCCGCTGACAAAATGTCTGCCTTTCCACTCACAGGAAGTGCTTCATGGCTTCTCTGTGAAGCCATGAGCCAGCATCACTTACGCTTTGGGGGTGAGAACGAAAGCGCTGGAACAACCCCACAACTGACCGGATAACCAAGACAGCGTCCAAATAATGAATGGGAAGGTCGTGCACACATCGTGGGCACGCCAACAGAGCATCTGTAAATGACTCACAGGAGGGTTGTGTACGCAGCCTAGACACTCCAAGAGCTGGTCAGATAACCAAGAGAGCACCTAAATGACGAAGGGGTGGGCAGCGGATGCAATGCGATTCGTCACACAGAGGAATGTTCCTCGTCCCGGAAAGGCCAAGCAGGATGGCCACAGGCGTTCCCACGCTACTCAGAAGAGTGCTTATCTCAAAACATGTGACTGGTGTGAGGATTTTTCCAATGAACATTTTTGTCACTGAAACTGCAGAACAGGGAACTGTAAGTGGGGGGAGGGGGCGCCCGTGCGGCCCATTTTTTAATTTAGGAAGAAAGCAGGTTGAGAAGGCCTTACCCTAGTCAGAATTCCACTCACTCATGGCGGACACTTCCCAGGGGGCTAGCCTTGAGACCGGGAGGCCTGGGGGCTGGAGATGGTAGAATAGGGCCTCTCTCCACCTCCAGCACCCCCAGGCAGGCTGCCACACAGGCCTCTAAGCAGGGATGTGAAGGCATAAGCAAGGGGGCCCTGTCCAGCACAGCACCCGCGAGAACCACTGAAGAAAACCCACCGCCGGAAGAGCCAGACTGGAAAAGGCTGACCTCTGAGACGAGGCTAGTTCCAGAACGTTCCGTCATCCTGGTACTCAGACTCCCTTGAGCGACACACTATATTATTTCTCCAACTGTTCGTGTCTGCGATTCCTGAGAGCTGAAGGCGACGTTGCCCGGCCCTGGGTGCCTCGAGGCTCACTATTTTTATCTCTAGTTGAGTGACAGTGAGAGACGTTGCAAACCCCTTTGTCATCTAGCTCCCTGCCGTGCAGCTTCAGCAGGGCCACCACCTGCCCTGGTGGCTCAGTTTCCCTCCTCAGACAGCCCCAGCAACGTGTTCCCAGCCGGATGTGCCGGGAGTCCGGTGCGTTAGAGTTTATCGGCACTGTCTCTGCCCAGAGCCAGAAAGGAATGGAGGCAGCCCCAAGGGGAGAGTGTTGGATACATTTTAACTGACCTGTCTAACCCGTTTCATCGACAGCAGGCCCCTGAACATCTAAAATCAGCCCCTACCTAGACAAGGTCTTTTGGGGGGTGGGGGCCACAGATCTGAGTCTGAATCCCAGAGGTTGACCTCTGGCCTTTACACACACACACACACACCCAAACCCACACCCACCCACACCCACCCACACACCCACACATGCACGCACGCACGCACACACACACAGAGATACACACCCACACACCCACACACGCACATGCGCATGCACACACACACACAGATACACACACCCACACACCCCCACACCCCCACACGCACATGCGCATGCACACACACACACAGATACACACACCCACACACCCACACCCACACCCCCCCCACACGCACACACGCATGCACACACACAGATACACACACACACACCCACACGCGCATGCACACACACACACACACAGATGACTAAAAGAAAGCATGCTGGGCCAGCAAAATGGTTCGGGGGTAAAAGGTGCTTGCTGCAAAAGCCTGGAGCCTACATAAAAGAGGGAGGGGAAACCCAACTCCACATATGAGCCATGGTATGTACATGCTTCCCATGCTCCCCCACCAAGATGATGATAATAAATTTCTTTTAAAAAAGGTGTTTAGGAAAGAATGCAGGTTCAAACACGTATAACACATATTACATAGCCTTGCTTATGCCAAGCATCTGGGACAGTCAAACACATAAAATGGATTTTGTTCTGCCTAGGAGCAGGGCTAGGGCTGGGGCAGGGACTGGGTTTGTGCCCACCTGGAGTCCCAGGGCTTAGCAGGCAGAGGCAGGAAAATCAGAAGTTCATGGGTAGCCTCAGCTACACAATAAGTTGGAGGCCAGCCTGGGCTACGTGGAAACCTGTAAAAGGGATTAAAGTTTTCGCTGATGGGAAATTTCCAGGGAGATTTCAACGTGCCTG
This sequence comes from Ondatra zibethicus, assembly GCA_004026605.1. NCBI lineage: Eukaryota > Metazoa > Chordata > Mammalia > Rodentia > Cricetidae > Ondatra > Ondatra zibethicus. The sequence goes on from PVIU01002620.1 coordinate 9,562, forward strand.
CACTTCATGCTACTGAAGTCACTCAAAATGGTTAAAATGAAACGTTTTGTGGTGTATTTTTTTTGGCCACAGGAATACTTGTCAGTTAGAGGTTTTTTTTTTTTAATATAACCATTAAAACATCTAAAATGACATAAGCAGAGTTGTAATCTTTCTGTTGAACACAGGCTGTCTCAGGCAGACCCACATTAATTAGTTAGTCACAATGTCACTGAGCGGAAGTGGAGACCAACCCGTCTCCCTGGGAAGATCCCTGGGAGCTGAGACTAGAGGGTAAGTGACAGTTAATTAGGCAAAGGAGGAAGAACAAGTGTCCAGCCCGGAGCAACATGTCCAAGGATGTGACAGGCTGGAGAAGAACCTGGGAGCCATGGCCCGGAGCACAGACGCTGGAGTGAGTCAAGGGACTGGATCAAGGGGACCCGCAGAACCCGCAGACCACCGTGATGAGGATTTACTCCAAAGAAGGTGCCACATGTAGTCTCACAGTTCCAACGACCACGTCAAATAACCCAAAGCCACTTGCTTCTGAGTGGCGAACCTACCTTACCTGCGGTCGGACCGCCCACCCCTGGAGGTCAGAGGTCACATCCCAGAACCTCCTGACTGTTCCTAAGATCTTAGGCCTGGAGCAAAGTCGGACCTGGAGTTCTACGTAAGCAAGCTCCCAACAGCCACCCCCTCAGCTAACCCACTGCGGCTGAGGCCCCAGCTCCCCAAGTACTAAGTTTCAAAAGCTATTTTTAGAACTTTGTGCCCCGGAGCCCAGAGATAAAGAACAAATGTGTCTTTAAAAGAATCCCTCTAGGCTCACAAATAATTAAACCTCTTTAACTGATAAAAATCACAGAGTGAGGGCAGAACCAGCCGTGTGTAGAATTCAGCAATGCAAATGTCACGGTCCACAATAATTTCATCCTGCATGACTAGCCTGATGCGGGGAGTCACGGTGCCACACTTGGATGGGCCCATCAGAGCCGCAACATATGCGCCTCAAAAGTCCAAATACTGGAATCGCGTTCTTCAGAGGCGGGGCTCCGGAAGGGCTATAGTTCCGACATTCAGTGTCTCCCTTCCCAAAGACCTACATGTTAAAGGATGGATGGGCTGGGAGGTGGGTCTCCATGGAGACGGTACAGCCCCGGTTTCTTCCCCTCTTTTGCTTTCTGAGAGGCGAGTACTCTCCGCTCTGCGGCAGGCTCCCACCGCCACATGCCGCCGTGCGGCGAGGAACGGGACTGACCCGTGATGGATGGGGACGTTTTAATCCCAGACATTTGTGATAGTAAATGAAAGCTAACAGTGGCAGTAACTGGGCTGATGAAAGGTCATGTGATGGGATTAGTGGCTTCCTAAGAAGAGGGAAAGAGACCCAACCTTTGTCAGAGGCTCACAGATGCAAATGGCATCTCCTGGATGCTCCAGCCTTCAGAACTGGGAGAGAAATGTTTTCTTGAGGGGGTGGGATTCCCCGGAATTGAATTGGATTGGAAAGATGGCTCGGCGGCTAAAAACACTGCCTGTTCCTCCAGAGGTCCTGAGTTCAATTCCCGGCAACCACATGGTGGCTCACAACCATCTGTAATGAGACCTGGTGCCCTCTTGAAGAGACCTGGTCAGTCATCCTCATCAACTTAGACCATGAAACCTAGTATGGGCAAGTTCAACAGAATCTCCGTATACGGGTTGCCCATGCCTGCTGCAGCATTGCCAGAGCATACATTTCAGTTTTTTTCCTCATGCATGCTAGGTTAGGACTCAGCACCAACCCAGATGAAAAAGTAAAAATTTGAACCCAGAGCTCTTTCCTATGATGTTTGCTACAGAGGTGGATAAACAGGCAGAATCAAGGAAAAGCACCCAATGGAAGAGGAGGGACATCCAGCGCCTGCAGTGATCCCTGGTGGGCACAGCCGACAGTCCAGCAAGTGACGCTAGTCACAGAAGAAAATGCTAATGTACTCCTATTTACTACCAGCTAAGTGAGTTCTGTGCCTAAGATAAAAGGAACAGGCCTGGTGGTCCAGGTCCATCATCCAGCTGCGTGGGATGCTGAGGCAGGATGATGACAAACGCAAGATCTCCCAGAGCTACAGAGGGAATTCAAGGCCGGCTCTTGGCAAACCACCTCATTCCTTAATGTAACACTGATACATTCTGGTGCCTCTCATGGGGTTTCCTCAGGGTGTTTTCCCATGCACATCTGGGCGTCTCATCGTGGAAATTGGCCTCTTACAACAAGGCGGGAGATCTGGGCATGGTGGGTTACACCTGTCACTCAGCTCTCAGGACACTGAGGTAGGGTCACACATGAGAGGCCAGTCTGGGCTTCATAGGCAGACCCTCTCTTGAGATACTGGAAAATAGTGAGTAGGAAGGGGCAGAGTGAGGCTGGAATACATCTATCTGCTGGAGAAAATGTGAGCCGGACCGACGGCAAGTGTGTGCGTCTTCGGCTGCTGTGTAACGAACACTGACGTCGCTGGCTCTGCCTCCAGCTACCACCATTGTGACACCCCAGTTGTCAGAAGTTCAGAACGGTCTTACTAACAGCACCAAGGTGCCAACAGGCTATGTTCCTTCTAGAAGGTCTGAGGGAGAAAGTGTATCCCTGCCCTGTCTAGCATGAGAGGCCACCTATCCCCTTGGTTCCGACCCTTCCTCTCCCATGCCCTGACAAGCATCTCTCAGGATCTCTCTATCCTGCCACCTGCCCTCCATCCAGCCTCAGAAGATCCGCACACACACACACACACACACACACACACACACACGCAATATCCTTCATTAATCACAATGGTAAAGTTTCTCTGCTCTCCCTACCACAGTGAGAAAATGTTCTCCAGTCTCAACTTTTCATCTGAAAAATGGGGGTGATAACTCAATACCACTCCCAGTTGACTGGAGGGTGACACTGTGACTCTTTACCCCAGACTGAAACATGCCTCCCGGAGGATAGGGAGGATCTGGAAACTGATGTGACTCGGGGCCCCTCCCTGAATCCACGGCTGGGGAGCAGGGAGACTATACGCAGAACTACCTGCAAGTTGTGCAGTAGGCTTCAGGGACACAGTCATGGGCTCTTCTGTCAACGAACAGACCCTCCCCAGGCTTCTGTAAGGAACCTTGGTGACCTTACTGGTTCACTGATGGAAAGACAACTGTTTCTTTGGTCTGTCATTGACTTCTCTATGTGACGTGACTAGAAGGTCACGTGACTATAGTCGGGAAGAGCACCTAAGAGAGGACCTAAGAGCGAGCAGCCAGCCACCTTCTTCTTCTCCTTTGCTCCACCCACCTCCTCCTTTGCTCCACCCACCTTCTCCCTTGCTCCACCCACCTTCTCCCTTGCTCCACCCACCTTCTCCCTTGCTCCACCCACCTTCTCCTTTGCTCCACCCACCTCCTCCTTCACTCAGCTCCACAATTTACCCAGATCATTCTGATGTCTTTGGGATCCAGGTTGTCCACACACCAGGTTCAAGTTTGAGGTTCTGGAGGGGGTGAGATGTTAGTTCTCACCTGGCTCTGACAAGGGGGCACTGTTGTCCACATAAAAGTGAAAAATAGATTCATACCCCCATCCCACCCCTGATCTAAGAGTAAGGGGATCTTTGGGTTCTGTTGCTGGGTCTCAGAGTCACTTGACTGATAATTGCACTCTGAAGCCTGAATTGACAAATTGTCCACACCTGCTAATTATGGGATGTTTACTTGACCTATCTGATGATTATTAATTCACACACAAAAGTATTTCTATTCCTGAAGCAATTGCAGGCAAAAAAAAAAAAAAAGATGCCCCCCTCCCTCCAGGGACTGCCAAACAATGTAGGGAGTTAAGCAATAACAAGCCCTTGTCAGAGTGATTTATTAGGCATGAAAGCTAGAGAGAGAAGGGCTTTGAGTTCCCTTCATTAGCTGCACCTGGAGGAGGGATCTTCATTCCGTTCAGAGCCAGGAGCCCACTGTGGAAAGTGGAGTTCAAAGCTAGAGAGATCAGAGTTCTAACAGCACATTGTGACTTTCAGACAAGAACACGATTCCCATGTTCTCTGCCCTCACGTGAAGGGGCACACTAAAAGAGTAGACACCCAGCACTCAGGAGGTGGAGTCAGGAGGATCCTGAGTTCAAACCTAACCTGAGCTATATAGCAAAACCCTGCTGGTAAGTTAATTAAGGGTCAAGGGCCAGTGAGATGGCTCAGCCAGTAAAGGCTCTTGCCACCGAGCCTGAGTTCAATCTATATGGTGGGAGGAGAGAACCAACTCAAGGGGTCCTCTGACCTCTGTACTTACACATTGGCATGTTCACACAAATAAATAAATGGATGGATGGATGGATGGATGGATGGATGGATGGATGGATGGATAAGTAAATGCAGTCAGTTAATTAAGACTGCAGGCTCAAGTGTAGTACTCATGGCCAGTGCATGATATCTGACCCATCTTCATTAGCATTTTACAGGTGAGCGCACCAGAGAGGCAAGAACCCCCTCTGTCCGACATCATGGCTGCTGGACAGTATCAAAGCTACACCCACATCCCCATCCAACACAGCCCCCCCACAGTCCTCCCTCCACTGCACCAGGTCTCAGCACCCCACACCTCCAGGGCAGACTCCCTCATCTCATAGACATGAGGACTTCTGGACCGGTTCACCATTTCCCATGCATATTCTGTGTGGCTGATTTCAGGCTACAGCGGGCCAAGAGCAGCCTGTGAGGCAGATGCCTCCAAAGCCTGACCCACTGACTACCTAGCTCACTGAGCAAGTGCAAGGACCTGAGTTCAATGCCCAGGGCATGTACGGAAAAACATGCACCTCTAACTCCTGCCCTGAGGACGCAGAGACTGGAGGACACCTGGGACTCACTGGCCAGCCAGATTGGCCAAATTGGTAAGCCCCAGGCAAGTGAGAGACACTGTCTCAAAACGAAACAAAACCCCTCAGGACAGCTCCTGCCAATTTGCCATCAAGCTCACAGACTTAGTGGAACATCCCCAAATGCTCAGGAAAGGGTCCCCAAAATAATGATGGCTATTGCTACCGTGTTAGCATGGCTGTTCTCATTACACTAATTTCTGACCATCTTCACTTGCTGAGAGAGACAAAGAAAATCTTCCCAGTCACCCCCGCTGAGGAAGGAGGCTTTGAGATAATAAGGCATTGTTTCTGCAGTAAATCAGGACCCTTCGACATATTTAATAATATTGTAATGCTTTCCCAGCGTTAGGCTCCTAATGAGAATTGAAGCTACAGCCATATCCTTCAAGACGCTCTTCTGAAAACACGCGCTGTCTCTCCTGTCACAAAGAAAGTGTCTAAAGACAGCCAGCTGGGAAAGGTCGCTATTATTTCCTGAGAGAGGCCGTGGGCGAGAAAGCTCACACACACACTGGGCCCTGACGCCCACGGCCAGCCAGCATGCTCAGAAATCACAAAAAACTCCTGGGACCTCAGTAGGGACAATACATTCTAGGGCTCAGAAAACAGTCCAGTCTATACAGGCCAGGCTGGACTGGCTCAGTCTACCAAGTTCTGGGACCACGGACATAGGCATGAGCCACCATCCTCAGTTCAACACTCAATGCTGAAGCCAAGAATGTTGGAGCAGGGTGATCTGGAACATCCCTCAAGACAAATGCCATTTCCAGAAGACAGGAAGGATAGCTGAAGGCAAGCTGGGATCAGCACCATAGAGGGCTGGGTTAGAGTTGCAGACTCACAGGCTGCCCTGACTCCTGCTAAGATAAAATCTCTATGGGTACAGTGAGTCTGGGAGGCTCTGGAGTGTGTGTGTGTGTGTGAGAGAGAGAGACAGAGAGAGAGAGACAGAGAGAGAGATCTGTGTACACGTGTATCTGTGTACATGTGTTAATTTATTTATCTACATACACGTGTGCACACAGTGCGAAGGCCAGAGCAGGGTGTTGGTTATTTTCCTCAATTGCTCTCCATTTGATTTGGGGGATAGTGTCTCTCTGCACGTGGCTGTTCAGGGAGCCCCAAGATCTGCCTGTCTCCGCCCTCCACTTCCAGGGTAACAGACACCCCTGGCCATGGCTGGCTTTCATACAGGTGCTGAGGATTTGAACTCAAGTCCCCACAGTTGCACAGCAAGCCCTCTTACCCACTGAGCATCTTCCCAGCCTGAGTGCTGTTTTAAACATGAGCTCTTTTAGCCGGGTGGTGGTGGCACACGCCTTTAATCCCAGCGCTCGAGAGGTAGAGGCAGGCAGATCTCTGTCAATTCTAGGCCAATCTGGTCTACAAGAGCTAGTTCCAGGACAGCTAGGACTGTTACATAGAGAAACCCTGTCTCCAAAAAACAAAACAAGCAAACAAACAAAAAGAGGTCTTTTGGAGGTGAGGGTGCTGTGGGTGTGGGTAGGAAGACAGCAGGTGATGGCCCAGAAACAGGGCCTTCACAGGCAGCTTACTCTGGGTGCTCATGAGCCATGTGTTCCAGTCCCCTACACGGAGTGGAATCACCCAGAAGGCCATTCAATGTCCCAATGCCCACGAAGAGCCAAACTCCAAGGCTGTCAATCCTATGAGATTAAAATAAAAAGCTGTTCTTACAGAAGCCAAGTCTAGACCTGAGGTGACAAGAGCCCAGTGAGTGTGGGGAGGGAGGATGGAGAAGCTGTGGGGGGACAGGGTGCAGCCAGAGAAGAACAATGTGGAATGTTCTACCATATTGCCGAGTAATGGTCACGGTTCACTGTGTATTCTGAAATAGCTACTAGAGAGGATTTTGAAGCTGCCCAACCCAGAGAAATGACCAGTGCCTGAGACAAGGGATCTGTCAACCACCCTGCCCTGAGTTTTACACGCTGCATACGTTGTTTATCATACCCCACATACATGGGATTTATGTTATCCTGTGTCAAGATTTCTTAACTGAATAAAAACATAAGAATTAACAAATTTTAAACTCCTGGCACTTAGACTCAAATCCTGGACCTACTCTGGAGAGGAGTCCAGGCAAGCAGAGGTCAAAGGTATTCTCTGGTGACTCCCAACTGCAACTCTGGTCTGGTTCTAGATGGGCTTCTAGAACCTTCTCCAGTTCAGTAGTCCTCCCTCTGAATTGTAGGAGTCTGCCCATGGACTTTTTAAAACCATTTCGTAGAGGCTGGGAGACGGCTCAGTGGGTGAAGTGCTTGCTGCACAAGCATGAAGGCCTGGGTTCAATCCCCAGCACGTGCTTAAAAAGCCAAGTGCAGCGGCATGTAACTGCACCACCCGTGCAGCCGAGGACACATGCAGATCCTGCGACTCCACTGCCTAACCTCACTTCGACAGCCGGCTCCAGGCTCAGTCACGCTCAGTGAGCAACCCAGTCTCAGAAAGATAACATGGCTGGAGCTGGAGAGATGGCTCAGCGGTTAAGAGCACTGACTGCTCTCCCAGAGGACCTGAGTTCAATTCCCAGCACCCACATGGTGGCTCGCAACCATCCGTAATGAGAGCTGGTGTATACACTCTTCTAGCCTCAAACATAAAATATAAATAAATAAAAATTAAAAAATAAATAACATGGTAAGCAATGGAGGAAAGATACCCAGCATTAACCTCTGCCCACCACACATGTGCACCCACACACACACAGGCACATGAAGTGGGGAAATGGGGAGGAAGGAGAGAGATGAGGGTTGCTCACTGGGCCAGGGGAATGGCGTGGCTCTCCTGACACCTGTCACGGGCCTCTCTGTCAGGATCCATTAATTAGCATCTCACACAAAGTCACGCGCCTCTGCCGCTCAACCCCACACACCTCAGCCTGGGCAGCCCTGACACTTCCTTTTCATGGTGGGGATCTGCAGGGTCACAGGGCGGTTGTAGCCATGGTGAGGGCTGTCAGGGAAGAAGCTGATCAGAGAGACCATGTCACTGTCACCCACGACTCCAGTGACAAAGCAGGACGCAATGAAGCGGCGGACCCCAGGCTTCTTGGGGAAATGGCTACATTTTAGAAAACCATTAAGCCTGTACTCACCACCAAGACTCCCTTCTCTACCTGAGAACCACACGACCCAAAAATTCCACTGTCCCATTAGAACAATCCCAAACTGGGTTCACTGAATAATCCTGTCCCACAATGTGCTGGAAGGGTCTACTGGGGAAAAGACCCAGTACGCTGGTACATTTGAGTGTCTCTCTCCCCTTTGGGGAGGTCCGAGTAATGCTCAAATCAAAAGCTCTGAGAAATGCTGCAGGAAAGAAAATGACCCATCTAATTAACAGCTCTGACCCGGAAAAGCACTCTGTGTGTGATGAGGTGGGACCTCACCTCGAAAGGCAGGCGTCTAAGGAGTCCTGCACAGACCGCTGTTGTTTACAGCAAGCTGCCCTTGAAGGGAGCAGGGATGCAGTAGCGGAGATCTGAACATTCCCCACACCCACACGGCTCTATCTAGTAGGAGTGCATAGACGGTGGAATTCAAAAGGAATCACGCATAACGTATCAGGTGAGCTCGCCTGGAATTCCAGCAGTGGGAAAGAAGGGAGATGGATGGGGTACGGGTTCTAGGCCAGCCTGAGCTATATTGTAAGACCCTGTTTGAAAGGAAGAAGGGAAAAGGAAAGGGGAAAGAGAAAAGGGGGGAGAGAGAACAGGGAAGATGAAGGAAGGGGGGAGGAAGGGAGGGAGGAAAGGAGGGAAATCTACCGTCTGAACTGTGCTCTTCATGTTCCTGCCTCCAAGCCCTGTCCATGCAAACCACTCCAGACTTCCGTCCACCAGCAATGGCTCCTTTGAGCCTCTATGGTATTTGCTGTCTCCACCATTCCAGAGGGTGCCAACAGCATCCAAGAGAGGGCACCAACACCATCCCACACGCAGTGGCTTCTGGGTGATGCGCTGGCTGCCCCCACCCCGTGTGCAAGCTCCTGGAGACCGGAAGAGACTGCATTTCTCCCCTCCTGACCTCTGATGCAGGAAGCTCAAAGAGGGCATGTCTTTAAGCCAGCGCGGTGGAGCTAATGACTCTTTTTACACAAACCACCACTGAAGCAGCAGTTCAGGGACCCAAAGTCCACACTAGAGCAAGTTCACAGTAGAGATAGAGCAGGGAACAGGCTACAGAACTCAGCCTTGCCTCTGACAGCATGGGCCAAAGTCCCAGGTCCTACCTTGCCTAGCTATATGTCCATCAAGAAGGTGCCTAGCCTCCCTAAACCTGCTTCTCTGTCTCTAACATGAAAGCCACACTAGGAAGTCTTTCGGGTAGTCGACATGAAAATTAAAGGCAATCTTCATTGGAAGTTTAGCCCAGGGCTTTGTATACAGGTGGGGTCTAATCCCTGCTAGATCTCATGAGCAAGCGTTGCCACCATGATGATTCAGGAGCCAGAACATGTAGCTTTGGCTCTCACGACTCCAGCCTCATCAACACCTTATACCTCTCTTTTCCTCTTAGGTCATGGCTAGACGACATTTCCCAGCATGCTTTGCAGCCAGAGTGAGGTAAAACAATATGGGTAGAAGCAAGATCCACCACTTCAAAGTCTTCTCCCCCTCCTCCCATAGCCATCCCTCCCTAACCCTGTACTTGTATTGGGATAAGGCTGGAACCTGAGTCATGCCTTCCAGAATGAATGAATTCTTAGAAAAGGAGCCTCATCTGCACCTCGATCAAGAGCACCCATGTTTTGGGGCTTAGGAAACTTTCATGTTGAGCAGCTGAGGTCCTGAAGTCAGCCTTCTAGTATATAATCAACCAACCAAAGCTGGACTCACGCACCCGCAGGGCCTCAAACTCACAATCCCTCTGGAACTCTCTTGGCCATGATGGCTTTTTTCTGCTATGCATGCCTGCACCCAGGGGTCTCCATCCCCAGTACCCTTGAACTCCACTTTGGATTACTCTCAGCTGGAAGACAGGAGGATGCTGGAGGGATCTGAGTTCCTACACACTAAAACCCATTAGTCCATCTGGCCCTTTGTCACACCCAAAAGCACCTCCGAGGTTGCCAAATGTCCACAGGGGCAGGTGGGAAGGGTCAAACGGCTCTCACAGGACTTCACTCAGATGTACAATGTCACCTTAGAGCAGACATCCCCCTGCCTCATCCACATCTCTCCATCTTCACCCTGCGTGCTGTTCCCAGGACTCAGAACTCACTGGAATTGCAGGATGAATCGGTTATTTATTTGTTGGCTCCCTCCCCTGCTGAAGAAAAGTCCCACAAGAACAGGGGCCTCGTTCATTCTGCTTTATCGTTTTTATACAGCCAGTGCCCAGGTCCCAGTGCAGGCTCCCTAACTATTAGCTGGATGAACGAGAAGGGAATTGGATGCCAAATATGGGGAAAGGATTGAGACAGGAGGATTAGAACTTGAGGGACAGATGCCATCACTTGCCTCCAATTACCAAAGTGACTGCAGAAAGAGACAATGATCCAGGCACCCCGGGAAGAGGGCAAAGCATCCTGCCTGCTGTGGGCTTCTGTGAGGTTCATTCATGGCCACCTTAGCAGGTCCGGGCTGGGGAAGTGGAGTCCAGGAGGGGCCCTCACTGAAGCCACAAGACCCCCAAGTTCAGACCCCAGAAAGTATTTGACAGGTGGAAGCCAGCAATGTGGCATAGCTTGTCTGGGGTCTCTGGGTGGGAGGAAATTGTCCTGGTTTCTTATATCTCTGCAGTGCAGACTTGGCATAACTAACCAATCACTAACTGCCCAGGAATTCTGCAGAATTTCCATCAGGGGCTGCTGAATTCCATCCCTCACCTCATGATTTTTAAAGGTGACAATGGGGACTGAGGGCTGGGAGATGACTCGGTGATTAAAGACCTTGTGAGTTGGGGTCCCAGAAATCCACAGAAATGCTAGGTAGGTGTGGCAGCCCCTCTATAATTTCAGACTCAGAAAGTGGAGACAGGACATACCCAGAGCTCTTGGTTTGACCAAGGCCCTGCCTCAGCAAGTCATGTGGAAGAGGGGTCAATTCCCTACACCAACCTTAGCCCCCGCCACACACACACACCCTCCAAGTTCTAATCCTCCCGTCGCAATCTGTTTTCCTTCTAGCGAGCCTGTGCTGGGAGGTAGACACCAGCTGTGCAAACCATACATTCCCCAACACACAGCACACACAAATGAAGACAGAAAACGGGGCAATAACTGACCACCAGTAAGGCCATCCCTCCCCACCCCGCTCCAGCTACAGCAGATGCGTGACTACTTGCCCACCCCAGACTTTCACAGGGTTTGTTTTATTTCTCTAGCTTTGGGGAAAGAGAAGATCAGAATTAAAGAAATTACTGAGGCTAATAGCTAAAGGTCAGGGGTGTGTGGGAAGTGAGGTTTGCCGGGATGTTTTTCCAGGATCAAAGCTAGGATGCTAAGAGCCTGCATCAGGACCAAGGAAGAAGGCATCTTCCTGCTTCCAGTCAGTGCATGAATCTCACATCAAAGTCAGCTATGTGGAGGCAGCCTCAGTAGATGGAACATTGTTCCTTCAGTGGCACCTAAGCTGTGTCCAAGGCCATTTCTGGCTTCCTGCCCTGCTCTGTTCTCTACACTGATACCTCTGAAAAGCCTGATCATGGGTAACAATAGCATATGAATGATATCGTCCCTTACCATTTTCAGCCCTTCCGCCAACCCTCATGGAAGGGAAGCAACTTTAGCACAGGGCAGGGGACCCCAGGTACCGTCTCCGCATCACCAAGTAAGAATAACAATTGTGACATTGATGACATGTCTATGGTGGCTGGAACAGGTATGGCCCCAATAGACTCACGTGTTTGAATGCCTGACCCATAGGGAGTGGCACTATTAGGAGGCGTGGCCTTGTTGGAGGAAGTGTGTCACTGTGGAGGTGGGCTTTGAGGTTTCATATGCTTAAGCTATGCCCAGTTGACGCACGGTTGCTTCTGCTGCCTATGGATCAAGACATAGAACTCTCGGCTCCTTCTCCAGCACCATACCTGTCTACATGCTGCCATGACAATAATGAACTAACCTCTGAGACTGCGAGCCAGCCACCCCATTTAAATGCTTTCCTTATAAGAGTTACCCTGGTCATGGTGTCTCTTCACAGCAATAGAAACCCTAACTGAGACACTGTGTAAAGTGACATTTGTAAAATAATCCTCCTTAAAACAGAGACTGCAGCCAAGCCCCAGGCCTATCCACAAGAGAGCCAGGCAAATAATACAAAGATCTTTATGCAGTGAAATAGTAGGAGGCCAGGAAAAAGATCAAGACCGGTTGGTGTGTGTTAGTGTGGTTGGTGTGCACCAGGATACACAGATTTCTGAGACTGAGCTCCAGGAATAGTGTGTATGGTGGCTGAGAATGACTCGGTGGGTGAAGTACAAGCCAGATGCCCCAAGTTCAGATCCTCGGGACCCACAGAAAAATCCAGACAGCAGCACAGGTGTTTGTGATCTGTGCCTATCTAACAGGAGACAGGGCAGAAAAGGGAGAGACCCTGGGACCTTGATGGCATGGCAGCAAGCAACAGAAGGACAATGCCTCAAACAAGATGGAAGACCAGGACTAACCCTAAGGCTATCCTCTGACCTCTACACTCATACCATGGCACGGATCACTCCTCATCTTGGGTATCGGTTTACCAGTGTGTCTCCCCCGACAACTGCATCTTCTTACAGGCATGGTGGGTGCCCAGTGCCCATCACAGAGCCTGGTGAGAGCGGAAACTGCCGCCACAGACTGCAGCCTGGGGCCAGGCGCTGAGCTTCAACACATAAACATGAGTTTATCACACACAGGATAACGCTCATCTTCCACCCCACCTCACCTCCACTCTATGGAGACAAGGGAGGCTGAGAGAGTGACATGGGATGGTAACATCTCCTAAGAGGCAGTGACAGCAAGAGACCCCAGCCCAGAGCCATAGGGAAGGATCTGAACCAGATGAGATGCCAGAAGCAGATGTATCTAGTCTGGTGCGTTCCTGCTTGCAGGAAATGGACCTTGGAGCAACCGCATTTCTCTGAACTTGCTGAGAACCTCAGAAGTCAGCTGCAAACGAAGTTCAACTCTCCTGGATGAGAGAGCTCCAACAAGCCACCTGAGGACTTCACAGCCTTTCTGAGAACAGCTATCCTCCCCTGGAAAAGAGAGCTCGCCAATAAGACGTCCCTAAAGACTTCCTGTCTCTTTGCCTCTGAATTTCAAAACCATTCTAGCAAAACTTCATTAGGCTCGGAGTGTGACGGGGATAATGATCTCATTCCTCTCGCTCATTCTCTCCCTTGATCGCCCTTCCCCACATTCCCAGATTGAACCAGAGTGGGAAATTAGAAGCCTCTAATTAATGACTCAATAAATAGAGAAAAGAGGGTGGGGGACGTGGTGGGACATTTACTGGAACTGATACACATCTGGGTGCACAGTTACCTGCTTGGGATAAGCTTGACACTCATAAAAGAGTAGGCCCCCAGCTGGGCATGAAGATGCAGGTCTGTGGTCCTAGCACCTGCTCTAGAGGCTGAAGTAGGAAGATCAGGAGTTCAAGGCCAGCCTGGGATACAGACTTACAGACAGACCCTGGTAAAAGAAGGAAGGAAGGAAGGAAGGAAGGAAGGAAGGAAGGAAGGAAGGAAGGAAGGAAGGAAGGAAGGAAGGAAGGAAGGGTAAGGGGAGGGTAAGAAGGAGGGAGAGAGGGAGAGTGAGAGGGAGAGAGGGAGGGAGGGATCTTCACATCTAAAATCTGAATTTGGCCCCTTAGTGGCCTTGAGCACACCCCCATATCTGCACGTCAACACAGGCAAACACTACCCACAAGACCTTGGGAGCTAAGAGAATGATTGAAGATCCCTATCCTGTAGGGCCTGGAACCTCGGCCACCCTATCCTGGCCCCCAGCTCTTTAGGATGTACCCAGGGTGCGGATTACAAGCAGATCTCTAGGGTCACACAGCTGAAGTCAAAAAGTCAAATCTCAATGTTTCCACCTGGCTTTGTGGAGATTTTTGTGCCCCTCCCAACCTTGGTTCCCTCCCTTGGAAGATGGTAGCCTTACAGTGCTCAAGGACAGAGGCTGTGTGACCTGGTCAGGAGCAAGATGTAGGTGCTTTCTGTCTCTCTGTCTCTCTCTCTCCCTGTCTTTCTGTCTCTCTGTCTCTCTCTCTCTGTCTCTTTCTGTCTTTCTGTCTCTCTCTGTCTCTCTGTCTGTCTCTCTGTCTCTCTCTCTGTCTCTGTCTTTCTGTCTCTCTCTGTCTCTTTCTGTCTCTCTCTGTCTCTTTCTGTCTTTCTGTCTCTCTGTCTCTCTCTGTCTCTCTCTGTCTCTTTCTGTCTCTCTCTGTCTCTTTCTGTCTCTCTCTGTCTTTCTGTCTCTCTGTCTCTCTCTCTGTCTCTTTCTGTCTTTCTGTCTCTCTGTGTCTCTTTCTGTCTCTCTCTGTCTCTTTCTGTCTCTCTCTCTCAATCCTCATCTGTAAACTGCAAAAAGCGAAAATGTTGGTGGCCCCACTGAGACAGGAAGAAGCCACAGTGTGTTTGGCCTGGACCTTTCTGCTGGGGCTGCCTCTGGGGCGATGAGAGGGCTGAGCGCTCAGAAGTACTGAACTGGGACCTGCCGTCTGAGCCATGACTGGAGAATGTCCAAGCCTTTCTTTTTAGTGGGGTGACGTCCAGGCTAGCCCTTGATCCTGCTAAACACATTCCCTGGCTGATGCACCATGAGGCACGTGTGTTTAGAGACAGGGATGTCAGAGCCAGGTGTGGTGGCAGAAGTCTGTTGTCTCAGTACTAGGGAGGTAGAGGCAGGAGGATCCTGAGTTCAAGCCTGGGCTATATAGTAAGACTATCTCAAAAACACTGAAAGCATAGGGGGAAAGTTTAGAATATCATAATTTAAATGCAATTATAGGGATCAAGATGATTGGTGGGTAAAGGTGTTTGCTGTACAAGCCCTGATGAGGTGGGTTCAATGACCAGAACCTACGGAAAGGTAAAAGGAGGGAACCAACTCCACAAAGTGGTTCACTGGCCTCCACATACCACATATGCACTGTGGCACACACACACACACACACACACACACACACACACGCTCACACGCCAATAAACTAGGAAATAGATAAAGACATAAAATACAGTCAGAGCGTTCTCAAATCATTTTTACGGCACTTGAAACATTCCCCCTACGATGTCAATGCAGTTAAGACTGGTGATTTGGTTGTTTTTAATATATTTTTTCTTGATTTTCCAAAATTCTTACGGGCAGAAGCGAAGCTAGCGTGATAAAGAGATCATTATCTTAATACATAAAGAGCCCCTACAGCGGTCCCTTCCAGGCTCTGTGGGGAGGAAGAATCTGAAATGTTTGAGCTCCTGTGGCCCTGAGTGTCCAGAATTCAACCCTCAGCCCCTTTTGAACTCTGGGCAGAGGTTCGGGGGGCACCAGGGTTACGGGCAGAAGGTGGGGTGCCCTGCCTCAAGAACACACTGATTGGATTACACATAGCTCTGGTTTTCTCTAAATAGATTAGGTTTTTCTTGAACTTGCTCCAGTGGGTCCCGGAAATTCAGGCCAGGCCAGTCCTGTAGTTCGTTTCCCCAGCTCACTGGGATATGTTTAAACATGTAATAAATACATTTAAGCCTAATCAGATAAATCACTAAATCAGATCGTTATCTTGGAAGCCAATTTGAAAAGCCAGGCTCTGGCTGCAGGTCCTGGGGAAGCAGAAACAGGAAGGAACAGGAAGGCTTGGGGCCAAGGCCTAGGTACCACCACTCGACATCAAAGGGAAGAGTGTCCTTCCTCACCCACCCAGGGACTCAACTCAGAAGGACTTCAGACGTGCAACAACACACCCAGTATCTACTGACACCGGGGACCTTTCAGAAGACCAAGAATAGAAGTTCACGCGTGGGTCATCTGGTCTACCTCCCAGTTCAAAGCAAAAGAGCTCACTAGCACTCAAGTCACACACCTAACAACCACATTCTGTCACTGAGGTGTTTGTTACATCAGAGACCTACAGTGTCAAGATGAGGGGACATGAACTTGAGGAACAGGTCTAGGCTCAGGAGAACCTTGGACATGTGACATAACCTCTTCCAGCCTCTGTCTCTTCACTGCAGAATGGGGAAGGAACAGCACCCAGTTTGTGGTGATAGTGAAAGAATTAAAGACCTAACAGATAGAAACCCACATCAGATGCTGCGTCATCACTTATTCTTCCGGTATCTTCTTACTACCTACCTGATTTTTAGTTGGAAACATAACATCCCTCAAGATATAAGATTGCAGCGGGAGGGAGGAGGGGGGAGCAGGAGGGGACTGGGAGAAGGGGAGGAAATGTAAATTTTTTGAATGGAAAAAAATAAAAGAATATGGAAGAAAAATAAGAAATATAAAAATAAGAAAATAAATAAAATAAAATTAAAAAAGATATAAGATTGCTAAAGACATTTCGTTCTTACAAATATCAATAGAAAACCAGCCTCTGGGAGAGGTGACAGAACCTGGCGGGGTGAGCAGAGGGATCTGTAGGTGTGGCGTGAGAGAGCTGTGAAATACACATTAAATAAATGCGCGTTTAAAACCTTGACTTCCAGAGGAAAGCGATGATGCCACTTGTGGCTGAAGAGCAAGAGGTCTTTCTGAAGAAAAGCACACTTAATTCAGAACATGAATGTTTAGTAGGCAGTGTAGGGAGAGAGTTAGAAAGCTCTGGGGGAACAGCAGCTGCAAAGGCCCTGGGGTGGTCTCTAGCTGAAACAAGAGGAATAGAGTGTGATCATACAAGCTGCTAAGAGACCGAGTGAGGGAAGTCTGTGGTTCACATCCATGTGCAGGAGCCTGACACGAAGTAGCTCATGTACAAATGTCTGCTAGACACACAGACACACAGAGGAGCGCACGGAGGGTGGGTGGATGTGCAGAGGGCAAATATCGGCACATGGATGGACGGCGAAGAATGGTGAGGTGCACATGCAGATGGATGGGTGGGTTTATGGACACATGGGTGGACATACAGACAGGTAGGAGGGCAGATGGATTCACAGTGGGCACACAGGTGGAGGGATGCCCAAGTGGACCGTGGGTTATATAGGTATCAAGTAGATTGGTTAGCTGATGGACGGGGGTTCATGTGTAGCTAGTACATGGATGGACAGGTTGTGAGCATGGACTACGGTGGGTGACATAACTGATGGGCACACAGTGGGATGGAGGGGCACATAATTGAGTGTACTAGCAGGTGGACGTGTGCACAGATAGATGTATGTACAGCTGTCGTGCCGGCAGATACCAGAAACCAAGTTCATTTCCCTGAGAGAAACAGGTTTCATCTATTCATGTCACCATTCTCTGTTCAGGGCACTCTTCCTACCACTCCCTCCCCCTTTTGCTGTCTGTAATGACAGGTCACCTCCTCGGACAGAGCTCTTGCAACGGCCCTGCTGGGTGCCTCTCTCTCACCACTTTCTTCACCATGTTTATCAGATCCTCACGCTGTTCCTATCTTGACTAGTGTATCAACTGCTTCCCTCCTCGAATGGTGTGCTCCACTGCTGCAGAGCACTGGGTGCATAGATGGTGCTGACTGTGGATTAGAGAGATGGGGAGACAGATGCATGGGAGATGGAGAGGTGGGTATCTGGATGGATGAGTGGGCGAGGAGATGGGTGGGTGGGTGGATAGGTAAGTAAATGGGTGGGTGGGTGGATAGGTAAGTAAATGGGTGGGTGGGTGGATAGGTAAGTAAATGGGTGGGTGGATGGATAGGTAAGTAAATAGGTGGGTGGATGGATAGGTGGGTGGGTGGATAGACAGATAAAAAATGGTTAGGTAGATACATGGATACTCGGGTGGGATGGATGGATGGATGGATGGATGCATGCATGCGTGGATGAATGCATGGATGCATGGATGGACAGATAAACTGACAGATGGTTAAGTAGATGAGTAGATAGTCAGAAAGACAGACAAATAGCTATAGGTGAGGAGGATCTTGGAAGGTAGAAAGTAAGAATGGACTAATGAATATACACCACTCACTTCTAACCCACATACAGGCTCACTGTTCCTGGACATGGCTTCACTCCACTTTTGCGTGGTCATCAGCTGTATGAAGCCACTCTGTCTCCAGGAAAGGCACAATCCCTTCCAGGAGCCCCAAAGCCTTTGAATCTGCAAAACCCATGCAACCCTTCCCTGCATCTCAGCCAGAGCCGGGCAGCGTCTGTCAGTCATGCCCATTAAACCATCTTAGATAATCAGAGAAGGGTCAGACCACCAGGCGCTGGAAAGCAGGGCAACGGGAGATACTTTAAAATAAGGGAGGAAAAACAAAAAAGCTCTAACAGGCAAAAACAACAAAAGCCCAATTCTAACACATCCTGCTTCTTAGGGAAGGGATCAAGCCCCTACTCTCTAACATTCAGAAAATGGCAAGTAACGGACATGAAAAGTCCACAAGGTGACTTCCAAGAAACAGAGACGGACAGAGGCACAATATCAGCCTTTAGCTAGAGCTTGTTCAAATATCAATGAGTGGGGCTGGAGAGGTGGCTCAGTGGTTAAGAGCATTTCCTGCTCTTCCAAAGGTCCTGAGTTCAATTCCCAGCAACCACATGGTGGCTCACAACCATCTGCAATGAGGTATGGTGCCCTCTTCTGGCCTGCAGGCATACACGCAGACAGAATATTGTATACACAATAAATAAATATTTAAAAACAAAAACAAAAATCAATGAGTGGCCACACAGCCCCCAAAGCCCAGGCCGCCATCTTCCTGGGACTTTCTGCCTTTGGCAGAGCTGTTCTTAGGAACCTAGACTCTCCTCCTATTAAACGAGCCATTGAAAAAGGAGGTGGAGGGACAGAAAGTTGAGCTTTTAAAAGGTAAACTGGAGCCTGCTGGTGTGCTCAGGAGTCCTGGGACTACAGAGGCTGCACCAGGACATCACAAGCACAGAGTCCCTTCTGCACATCCACCAGGCCATCACAGGCATAGTCCCTTCTGCACATCCGCCAGGACATCACAGGCACAGAGTCCCTTCTGCACATCCACCAGGACATCACAGGCACAGAGTCCCTTCCACACATCCACCAGGCCATCACAGGCACAAGGTCCCTTCCACATGACCACCAGAACATCACAGGCAGATCCTCTTTACAATGCTGGGTCATCTCTGAGTATGCACCTGGAAACAAGACTCACCAGCAGTCTACACCAGGAGAGGTCAGGGGTTATAGGCTCAGTCACTACCGTATGGGCCGTCGGGTTCTGATATTGACTAGCTGCCCATGGCAATTCAGATCCCAGCCTCCAGTTCCCTGTCTGTTATGTAAGGATAGAGACAGCCACGTGCAGTCACCTCAAGGAATAGGTTGAGCCATTCGTACAGAGCACCCAGCATCCCAAGCAGAGATTGAGTGAAGTTGGCTACTCTGCATTTGTCCACTATTTGCTTGGACACTTAGCTTCCTGGAGGCCCCTGTCTTCTTGTGAGTGGGGCTGGAGAGATGGCTCTACAAAGACAGGGCTTCCACACATGACACATGCCTGGGGGCCACACATGCCTGGGGATCACACATGCCTGAGGACCACACATACCTGAGGACCACACATGCCTGGGCACCAGAATCTGGAGCCCCAGCACACATGTAGATGTCGTAGGAGCACAGGGGCCCAGTCATAAGCTCAGCTCTCGGGAGGTGGAGACAGGAGAACCCCAGAGCAAGCCAACGCACATGCATCAACACATAATGCATACACACAAACACATAATGCACACCACATACTCATATACATGTAAAAGTAAAATTAAAATCCCAAGCATGGTAGAACACACGTATCATCCCAGCACCCAAGAAGCTGAGGTAGGAGGATTTCAAGGGTAAAGCTAGCCTGAGTCACATCATGAATTTGAAGCCTGCTTGGGCTACATAATAAGACTCACCAAAATAAAACACACAAATAGAAAACAAACAAAAAACCTCTATGGGGGTTGGGGAGGTGGTTCCATGGGTAAGGTGTTTGTCTAACATACCATCCCAGCACCACATCCATCAGGTGTGGCAGATCATGCTGTCGTTGAGAGGTAGAGGGGAAAGATGGGAAGGTTCAGGGTTGTCCTTGCCAACACAGCACATCCAAGGACTCCATGAACTATAGAAAGACGGCCTTTGCTTCATAGAAGAGGAACTAAAGGTTCAGAGGGGTTAAGTAACTCCTCCAAGATGACCCAGCTCAGCTGACCACCTCCATGGCCTTCTGGAGCTCCTACGACAGACTTAAGTGTGGCCCCTGCCTCTGCACTCAAGCTATGTTATTCACATTTACAGACCAGCCCTGAGAGCCAGAGGACCCAGGGGCTCTTGTCACCACCATGCTGAGGACATGAGTCTGGGCTGTGCACATCCCCCACGCAGTGACGGTCTACAGGGCCTGGCACAGGGCAGCGCTGAGTATCTCCCCAAATTCGTCCTTGGGCGACACCCTGCCTCCTACTTCCCCAGCTCAGTGTACACCCAGAGAAAACGGGCACTACAGACCTCCTGCTGTTACACAAAATCCAGCACAGAGAGCAGCTTCTGGCTCCTCCAGAAGGCTTGTGGGTAAGAAATCACATTGGTCTTTAAGTAAAGCCCCTCACGTCCATTGGGAAAAGGCAGTCTAGACAGAAACTCAATCATTAAGCCGTTTAACTTCCCACTAGCAGAGCCGTCCCTGTCGCCACTCTCTATGCTTACCAGAGCCCCAGCTGCTGGCTGCTCACTCTCTGAATCCCTGTGACAGTCCCTAAAGGGCAGGTGCTGTCCCTCTCCCTACCTCATGGATGAAGGAGCAACGGCTCTGAGTTTCCATCAAAGTCAAGACACAAATGATGCCTCCACATATGGTCGGGCCACCCTGGGTATCCTCCAGCTGATCTCAGTATGCTAACCCCAACACCTCTCAGCTCTGACCACAGATTTCCAAAGGACACCCAGAAGCCAAAGCCCCTCGCTGTCCCCTGCCGAACTTAGCAAGCCCTTGTGGAAAACACCAGACCCTCTGTCCTACCCATTGCCCTCAGCACCCACTGTAGAGGACAGGAAGTATGTCTGCAGAGTCCTGGAGCTTGGGGCATGGTCGTGGGCAGTCCCAGAAGGACAAAGTCATCCTCTAGGCCAGCGGTTCTCAGCCTGTGGGTCGAGACAACCCTTTCACAGATGTCACATATCAGACAGCTACACTGCAATCCATAACACTAGCAAAATTATAGTTATGAAGTAGCAATAAAAGTAATTTTATGGCTGAGGTCACCACAGCATGAAGAAGTGTATTAAAGGGGCGCAGCAGGAGGAAGGTTGAGAACCACTGCTCTAGGGCCTGAGTTCTAGCCTAACCTACTCCAAAGCCACCTGCCAATGGGGTAACCTTGGGGTCCCCTCAGGGCTGATGAGCTAAGTCAACCACACTTTGCTCCTGAGCCACTGTTTGGAATAAGTCACTACTGAAAAAGAAGACACAGATGCCCCCCCCCCCCAGCCTCATCTCTCCCCTTCCCACTAACCTCATCCCTTCCTCTTTCCCCTCAAACCCTTGCCCAGGTTGATTCCAGTTCCTTGAGCTGCTCACACTTTGCCACATCCCCACAGCTCCCTGACAGCTCCCCCTGTGCCCAGGAGGTCAGGTTCCCCAGCCATCAGCCATAGGGTACTATTCTTTTCCTACCACCCTCTACAGAGCCTTCCTACTTCCTCCCGCACTCAGACCCCCGAATGCTTCCTGTCTTATCTGACTTGTCACCTACTCGGTTGGCATTTTCTCTGTGCCTTACTATGTCGCCATCACTCCCAAAGAGAAGAAGCAGGCCCCCTCATCTCTTGGCTCTAACATGGGCTCACTACAATATGTCCATGAACACGTAAGCAGCTGAGTGTACTTGTTCACAAACACACACATCAGAGTCAATCAAAAAACCACAGAGCAACACAGACAAGGCAGAGAAGAGAGTTCGGAAAATGTTTCCTGTAAAGGACTGAATAGAATATATTTTAACTTTGTTGCAACCAATGAGTCTTGCTAGTATAGTACAAAGCAGAGATAAACAATATGCAAATAAGTGGACGTGGCTATGTTTCAATAAAACTTTACTTAAAAATACAAGTGGTGGGCCAGACAGGATTTGGCTTGCTAGAGCCTGAATTAGACTATTCAGTACGTGTGACAGTAACATGAAGCAGACAGCCTCATTCTCAGAAAGTCATCCTCTGTTTTCCTGTAGAAATAGCTGAGCAAGAGAGAGAAAGGGGGGAACCCTTCCAGCCCTTAAAGCAGCCATGGGCAGAACAAAAATCAACCTAAGAGAGACAAGTGACTTCAGTCACCCACAGAAGATTCCAGAAGGCAGGGCACTGTTTGGGTATTACCATTTCTATTATTGTTATTACTGGGGCTGTCACTTCTGTTGATGCATTCTGGCCTAATTGATGTCTAGAGAAAGAAAGAAAACAGAAGCAAAAATTAGCTGCAGGGCAGGGGCTGGTATGGGGGGGAAGCCAAACTCAACAGAAATTTAATTAAATAAATAGATTTCTTCACTAGAAGAAAAAGGAGATGTGACATGTCCCCAGACCCAACTTCCTGCATGTCCCGCGTCCTGAGAGTTAGCAGAGTGGAGAAATGAAAAATACTGCCCCTAGAACAAGAAGCTCTCTGATGTCCCCATCATACGCTCCTGCCACATCCGATCGTGTCCACCCACACCAGACGGGACTCCTTTCGCTCTCTTACCCTTTGCCAATAAAGGCATTGGCAGAGAAAGCCTGGTCTCTTTCTGAATTGCTTCCTTGTAGCTTCCTTCTTAGCCGACACTCTCTCAAACAGCCTTGCATAACCTCTTTAAGAAATGTTGGGCTGTGTATGTTCCGTGCTAACAAAAAAAACCCCACCATCTGGCCCATCTCTCACTAGAAGCAGGAAGGGACAGCCAGGGCCTATCAGCCTCTTCTCCTTTGTGGGCCTTGCTGCCGTCCTTTATCTGGAAATTGGGGCCAAGAACACCGAGTTTGAGCTGGCGAGATGGCTCAGCAGGCAAAGGTGCTTACAGCCAAGCCTGAAGACCTACGTTTGATCCCTGTACTCCCCATGGCAGAAAGAAAGAATCACCCCTTAAGCTGCCCTCTGATCTCATTCATATTGTGGCGGGGGGGGAGAGAGTTGTGTCATATTTTGGTCACATTCTGACAATAAAGTTTGCTTTGAATCAGAGAGCAGAGCTAGCCACTAGCTGACCAAAATTAACCATAGAGGTTTTGGAGGACAAGGACAGATAGAGAGACAGGAAGTAGGAAGCCTGCTGAAAGGACCAGGGACAGGCTGATATGATCGTGTGGGTGAAGACATTACACAGCAAGGGGAGCCACTGTCTCTGCAGCAACACTGAGCCTTCTGTATGTGACCTCACTTCATCCCCAAAATGACCCCAAGAGGTACCCTTATTTCTGAACCAAAGAGTATCAGTTCAGAGGTCAAAGGCCACAGAGCAAGCGCTCTGCAGAGTCCCAGGAACACAGTAGGTACTCCATGTGTGCTGGTTCACACTGGATGTGTACATGGGCCACATGCTAAGGCCTGGGCATTTTGCTCACCTCTACGGCCGGCAAACCCCACATCTGTTTTCGAAGATGCACCGGTAAAGATGCATCTTTTGCCCTTATCAAGTCTGTGAGAGAATTGACAGGTGTGCCAGTGACCACAGATTCGACTTTCTACATCTTGTTTATCTTTGTCTGTGTGTTCATGTGTATGCATGTGTGGAAATCAGAGGACAGCCGCAGGATCAGTTCTCTCCTACTATGTAGGTCTCGGGGCATCAAGCATGTCGGTCAGCACCTTGCCCTCCTGAGCCATGTCGCTAGCCTATGACTGGCTTTTGTGTGCACAGCTGAAGCTCAGCTCCTCTGGTGCAATGCAGCGCATGAACAAGATTCCAGTAGACTCACAGAGGGCAGGCCAGCAACTGCCTGGCATTGCTGAGCAAGCCAGAAGCAGGGTTGGCCTTGTGGAACATTCCAGAAGACAAGACACCCCTTTGGACTCCAAAGTCTTATTCCTATACCCTCCTGGGTCACCTCTTCTTCTTCCTCCTCACCAACATGGCCCTGCTCCCATCTCATCCTAGGACATCCAACCATCCACCCGCACACTGGCCTTGACACAATCACCCCTGCCACTTGGGGTCCACAGCCCCTTCTGAATTAAGTCTGAGCTCTTGAAGCTCCAGAGACTTCAGACAGATCTGAATCTATCCACTTGGTTGACCTTGGCCAAGTCTTCTCTCTTTGAGACGAGACTAAGACAGCTGTGGTGGCCACGGACTTGAACTCCCAGGGCAATGCTGACTTCATGACCGTCCCAAGCCATATAACCTTAGCCATCCATCTCTCTGATCTCTGTGTGACAGAGGTGCAGCTGTGGTCCCCTACAGAAGGCCCTGTGCACACAGTGTGTCAAGCCCATCATGGACACAAGCCTGCTCGTCATCTTCAGGGAAAGACAAAGACCTGTGCAGAGTATCCCACAAGACGAGGACAATTCAAATCCTTCCCACATTCACTGGCCCCAGAGATGTTCAGAAAAGACCTGGGGACCCCAGGCCTTTCTTCAGTAGAATGTCACATTTCCCTATCGCAACTGTTTCTGGAACCTATCTATAAGCTGCTATAACACCTTAGCTAAAAAACAGTGTCCTGACCTAAGACTACCACATACAGACATACCTGCAGGACACACTGCATAAGCCCTAGATCCAAGATTACCAAGGTTTCTATGGCACAAAGGTCAAAGGGCAATGGGTAGAGCTGGGTTTGAATGCTGGCACTACCCTTTGAACTATACCACTCTTACCCCAAAAACAGCATGGACACTTGATTCCCACTTTTTCCCAGCAGGGACATCACCAACCTATGCCTTGAAAAGTCTGCGGGCTTTTGAAAGATTCATTTTCGGGCTGGAGAGATGGCTCAGTGGTTAAGAGCATTGCCTGCTCTTCCAAAGGTCCTGAGTTCAGTTCCCAGCAACCACACGGTGGCTCACAACCATCTGTAGTGAGGTCTGGTGCCCTCTTCTGGCCTTCAGGCATACACACAGACAGAATATTCTATACATAATAAATAAATAAATATTTTTTTAAAAAAAGAAAGATTCATTTTCATCTTTTGTTTGCCTGCAGGTTGTATGTGCACCATGTGCATGCAATACCTGCTGAGGCCAGGAGAGGGTACCAGATCCCCTGGCACTGAAGTTACAGGAGGTTGTGAGCCACCGTGTGGGCACTAGGAACTGAACCCTGGTCCCCCATTAGAGAAGCCAGTGCTCTTAACCACTGAGCCATCTCTCGGTCTGCAGGCTTTTACAGCCCAAAATGGTCCAAGAAGGTATTTAAAAATTATGTCTGAACTGTGGTGATGCCAAGAAAAGGAATGCTGAGCACATTCGCAACTTGGCATCTAATGCATGAATAAAAGGAAATTGTGAAGCCAAGAAGCAGTGAGGAAGGCCAAACAGGGCATCACCCTCCCATCAGGACCCAGAAAATGCCTGAAAATTGACAGGGCCTGGGAGGTTCCCTGTTCTGGACTCCCCCAAGTCTGGGCTTCCCCAGTCAATGAAGAGATTGATGGTGGTATTGATAAATGATCAGTTTTGTTATTGTTCATTATATTAATGATCTCTATGTTAACTATCACCTTAACACCCTGTGCTGAGGCAAATGGGGAGGAGCCATGGCCCAAAGACATTGATTTCTGAGGAACACAGCATCCGAAGTGTGAAGAAGTGATCCAGCCTCCATGTGAGTGACAGAGACAGCTCAAAACATGAGTTTGAGGCCCTGCTCCAAGGTGGGGCGTGTTTATTCCCATCCGAGGTGACTGCAGGGTTTCCTCCTATCTCCAAGTGTATCATAAGGTACCAAACACAGGGAGCCAGTGGCCTGGACAGGTTCCTATCCCCACCACCCTGGCCCCATCTCTGTCTCCTTTCCAGGACTGCCAGGGCCCCAGGGAAGGGAAGGAAGTTGGTTGAGACACAAGTCTGTGTCTTAGTGTCTCTGTGAACCTCTGTCTCTCCTCTCTCTCTGTATGTCTGTATGTCTGTACATGGCTAAGTGTCTGAGCATCTGTGTGCAGGCGTGTGTATGTACATGTGTACATGCTTGTGGGCATGTACACGCAGGTGCGTGGGAAGGGTACATCAAAATTCCCAGCCTTCGTCTGCTTCCTGTTAGTTTGACTATGGTCCCCTGGGAAAACCAGACTCTGGCCATTACAAGCCTCACACCAACTCAATCACAGTTTTCTATGCCTCTTACAGAGACTCGTTGTCCCCTGCAGAATCTCCTGGCTTCCATCTTGCTTCAGAGCACTTGAGCTGCCATTTCCCTGGCTGTGGGCATCACTCCCCACAGCTGCAGGAACCGTACAGCTCTGAGAAGTCAATCTGTAGCTGGGAGGGGCTCATTTGTTTATCTGTTTATTCCCTCATTTAGCTCCTGGCACTGAGGATGGAACCCAGGACTCCCAAGCCTCCATCCATCACAGGGCACTGGGAGGCACTTTTGATTGACAGGACTAAGGGGAAAGGGGTGAACTCCTCTGGTGCCTCATGGGTGGAAGCCATGCGCAACCTAGCCGCCCCCCCCCCAGAGTTACCCAGGCCCCCAGGTAACACAATGGAAGACACTGTGAGTGAGACAGTTCTGGGACTAATCAGAAATGCTAGAAACACCTCCCACCCGAGACCTCCCAGCTCGCTGGTCTCCCTGATATGGAGTCCTGACTACAATGCCCCACCTATAGCCCCCTGGAACAACTTGTATTAAGGAAGA
Organism: Ondatra zibethicus; assembly: GCA_004026605.1. Taxonomy (NCBI): domain Eukaryota; kingdom Metazoa; phylum Chordata; class Mammalia; order Rodentia; family Cricetidae; genus Ondatra; species Ondatra zibethicus. Next base: position 36,376 of record PVIU01002620.1, read on the forward strand.
ACTCTGCTACCAGCTGACAGTCCCCAGGCTGCAAGTCCTCTGGGCTACAAACACATTCACTTTGGGGACATAAATACAGTCTCTGTGATAGGCCATGGGCAGGCGACTTCTGCTTCTCAGTTATGTTACAAGAAGACCCTGGCTCCGACTTTTTCTTCTGCTCTGAAACACTATGTGCCCCCTTCGCCTACAGGGAAGTAGCATCAGTAAACTCACAGTTTGAGCCAGCCCTGGATAGAACTGCCTTCAAGAAACCCACCACAGGCACGTTGTACAGACACGGCCCTGGGGTGACAAGAAACAGGGAAGAAATGTCTATCATACACTTCTTCAGGTGTATGATTTACAGACCCCAAACCCCAGCAACCAATGGTCCTGCTCAGATGGTTGGGCAGCTCCGTAGCTGAGCCTATACTGCCTCCTCGGCTCATGATCTCACTGTAAGCTTACAAGAGAGTAAGCTCCTTGCGAAGACTGAGCCCCCTCCATGTGTCCTAGAAGTGGCTGGGCCAGCAGGAGGCCAGGACTATATGTCCCAGGCTCGGAACTCAACACCCCCCATACACACCAACAGAACCGCAGGCTGGCCAGGGTAGGTGAAAATACCAGCACCCCCCCACACCCCAGTCAAACTGGGCCTGTGATATCTGTGCACACATCGGCATGAGCTCATACATCTGTTCCCTTTGCTGAATTTTGGTTTTTGTTTTGGTCTACATGCCAGGCCCATGTTACAGGCTAAGATGCAGGTCAGCATGGAAGCCAAGGCTTGTCGCTTCTCTCCCTAATAGATCTGCGGACAGATTTGGGGAAAGCTTCTCCACAGCTGGAGCTAGCCCCAAATCCCACCCTTGGTTCTTTCCAGATGTCTCCCAAGAGAAACAAGCCGCTGCCCAGACTCTAGATTCCCGGCTGCCTGCCTCCGCCCCTGGGAAAGGACTTTTCTTTCTTCATTTAATTGGCCTTGAGGGTGGAGCAGGGAGACAGACCCAGGAGCCTTTATGGCAAGATGCTGAGAGGAGGTGAGTGACAGCAAGGTCCCTTCTGAGCAGACCACAGCTGACAGAAGCTGTGGACCTGCTCAGACACCCACAGACCAAGGCCAGCCAGGAAGAGACCAAATTGCACAACCCACTTCTGGGTGTCAGCTTGCCAACCAGGAAGCTCTGTCTGTGAATTACATCCACACTAATTTCCTGTTGTCTGGATCCAGCCACCCTCCCCACCCCCGCCTACTCCAAGACTCAGTTTCCCCCAACTTCAGATGATTCAACCCAGGTTCCAGTTTGCATACACTGCCGCATCTCTTCCAGGGAGTCCAAATCCATGCCAAAGGGAAGATTGTTAGACAGCGCCTCTTGGTGGTCACACACAGTACTGCACCACCACAAGGGTCCAAGCAAATGCATTGACGAAAGTCTGTGGTCTCAGAGCTATTTGACCCTGCTAGGGCTTCAAGCAAAAACACAGGCCTGCCACCTCAATGTTCTCCAGCTCACCACAATGACCTAAGCACACGGCCTTTGGAAGGTACCACTTAATAGGCAACACCCGATAGACCCGGGCATCTCACAGATTGACCTGGAATCCAGATACCAAGCAAAGCAACCCCTCATTTCTTCTCCACAAAGTGACAGATAGAGCAGAGCAAAACAAAAGTTCCAAAGAAAGGAAAGGATTGAGTAATGGCACTAAACTGAGCCCTATTCCCAAGGGCAGGGCTGGTGTGGGACTAAGAGGTACCTGCCCCCCGCCGTGTGCCAACACAACAGTTTCTCTCTGGGCTTAGAAGAAGAGGCAGTTTTGAGGCTTCCTTTAGGGGTGTGAGGTGGTCCCATATTCCAGAATCCCTGTGGGATGCAGCATACATTTGCCCAAGGATAACCAGGGACTCCCAAGTAGGAATGCCATTCAGAAAGTTCTGTTCACGTGGTCCCTGGTCCCTGACACTCTAGGGCTGATGCGTTAGAGAACTCTGTCTTGAGGGTCACAGACAAAAAATTCACAGAGGTACCTGCTTTGGGGTGTTGCTGGCTAGTTTGGGGTGTGTGCTGGCTAGTTTGATCTCAACTTGACACAAGCTAGAATCATCTGAGAAGGAACCTCAATTAAGAAAACGACTCCATAAGATTACGAGTCTGTGGGGGCACTTTCTTAATTAGTGATCAGTGGGGGAGGCCCAGCCCATTGAGTGGTGCCGTCCCTGGGTTGGTGATACTAGGTTCTATAAGAAAGCAGGCTGAGCAAGCCATGGGAGTAAGCCAGTGAGCAGCACCCTCCATGGCCTCTGCATCAGCTCCTGCCTCCAGGCTCCTGCCCTGCTTGGGTTCCTGTCCTGACTTCCTTCAGTGATGAACAGCAATGTGGAAGTGTAAGCCCAATGAACCCTTTCCTCCCCAAGTTGCTTTTGGTCATGGTGTCTCATCACAGCCATAGTAAGCCTAATTAAGACAGGACGAGATTTACATGGGCCCTCTGTTTGGTACTAGATGTATCCCTGGGCATGCCCCCCACTTCTGCCTTCCTTGAGCATTTAACTATCTTAAGTCCCCCGCGAACGCCAGCTCCACACAAGCACTCCGCTGCGTGCGCATAAACAGTCTACACACCACAGCCCACAGAGTTATTTCCCTCAACACCTCCCTAGGCACCTTTCCACATCCCCACACAACCCTCTCCCGATTTAGAGCCCTGTGTGTTTTATTTAACGCTTTTTATTTCCCGCATACTTGGTCTTTTTTAAGGTTAACAAATGTTTCTTCTGAAGTGCCAGATAGTAAATATCTCAGGCTTTGTGGATACAGTATCCACCAGGCCGCTGATAAGTGTTAAAACATAGTAGCCAGACCTGTGGGGGCGTGCCTGTGGGGCGTGCCTGTGGGCGTGGCCTGTGGGCGTGGCCGTGGTCCATGCACTCAGAATATAGAGTTAGAGGATGCTCCGGGCTACAGTAGAGGTAGCCTTAGACAACATACAAACAAATAGGCAACATGCTAATGAAACTTCATTTTAAAAAGCCAATAGCGGCCTGAGATGGGCCAGCGGAGAGGATGCGCTCACTAAACTGCTGTCATTGTCATTTCTCTCATCACCAACACTCAGGCCACAAAGGCTTTTCCTCCCTTCTCTCCCAGGAAAAACAGGCAAACAGCCCCTACCTCCCGCTGCCCCTCCAGGGGAAAGCTCCGTGGTGGAACTGGGTCAGCTCACTGGCTTGTGAGTTCGCTCGCTATTTTTGTTCCTACATTAAACAGTTTGTAGAAAATGAAGGGATTCCTGGGTGACCGGGGGTAGCATGTACCACCTCCCTGTGCCTTGGTTCTCTTATATAAAAAGAAAATACAAATCACTTTCAAAATCACCTTGCCAAAGCATGCCACACACATGCTTCAAACATGGTTACTGTTTGTTTTTGTTTTTTTGTTTTTGCTGTTGTGGGATGGGCCTAGTGTCCATATTTACTGTCTGAAGTGGAAGATCTCTGTACATCAGACACAAGACAGCCTCTTTAAGAGCTGGAGCAGGTGGATCCAGGAGGCCTCCTGGATGTGGTGACATTTAAGCTGTTACATCCTGAAGCATCATCAGGACCTGTCATGCATGGCAAAGTTGGCTTCAGGGAACACAGGTCAGGGAGGGGTACAAACAGGGGGTTTGCTTCAGGAAACAAAAAAGCTGTTCTGCGAGGGACATAGCACAAGAGGCATAAAACATGTCCACAAACCAAAAGGAGGAGGCTTCCTTCCCTTCCAACCTCCGCTGAAGTCACACAGCCTCTGGCTGAGCAGGAAGGAAGTGACAATTTCCTGATCCCAGAGCGGCATCCGACTAGCCAGGCCTTCCTTCTGTTTCCTTAGGGGCCATGGTTTAACTGTTAATGAGCTGGAGGGATGGCTTCCGGTTAACAGCACCAGCTGCTCTTCCAGAGGACCTGGGTTCAGTTCCCAGCACCCACATGACAGCCCACAACTGTCTGTAACTCCAGTTCCAGGGGATCTGACATCCTCATACAAACAAACAAGCAGAAAAAACACCAATGAGCGGGCGGTGGTGGCGCACGCCTTTAATCCCAGCACTCGGGAGGCAGAGGCAGGTGGATCTCTGTGAGTTCGAGGCCAGCCTGGTCTACAAGAGCTAGCTCCAGGACAGGCTCCAAAGCTACAGAGAAACCTTGTCTTGATAAACCAAAAAAAAAAAAAAAAAAGCACATGAAATAAAAATAATAAACCATTAAATGTTAATGGATATGCAAATGAGGATGCAAATTAGGCTCCATACAATGTTAGAATTGTTTTAATTTTTCCTTCCCCAAGTAGCCTGGGCATTTCTCTGTACCTGACTGCAAACTGGTCATCTACAAAGCAATGGAATGAAACTTAAGGCCACCTGAGGCAGGACTTCAGCTGAGAGGAGCCAGAGCCAGCTATAGCCATCCTTAGGGGACTGCAAAATTACTGCATTCCAGAGCAATGCCATTTTCCCCCATGCTCCCTGACACACACGTCTGCTGTGATTTATTGCTTAACCACTTATCTTTGCAGAACTGGGGACAGAACCCAGGGTCCTTCCTGTGCAAGCCCTGCAAGTGCTCTGCCACTGAGCCCCGCCCCCAGCTCATGGGGCCCCGCCCCAGCTCATGGGGCCACGCCCCCAGCTCATGGGGCCCTCCAGGAGACCCCGCCCTCTCTTAGACCACAGCCAGGAGGTACAGAGGTTGGCAAAGGGAAATGCTCCCCTGCCCTCCGACAAAGGGGTTTTCTCCTGTGGGTGGTACCAGGGGCTGGTGGCTTTCTTGACATTGTCATCTAAAATTGGCACACAGCCTTCTTGTTGCTTCTTTTCATCTCCTGAGCTAAGTTATTCCACCCCTGAACCCCCAAAGGGCCAGCTCTCACTCTGAGCAAATGAGGACCCAGGGATCAACCAGAGTTAAGGGAAAACTGTTCCCATTTCTCTGTTATCTATGAACCTTGTCTCAAGTCAGACAGACCTGAGTTCAAATCGCTTTTGGCACTCAGCTGCTGTGTGATCCCAGGCAAAGAATGAACCTCTCTGAGCCTTATTTCTTTTTCTTTTAATATTTATTTATTTATTATGTATACAATATTCTGTGTGTATGCCTACAGGCCAGAAGAGGGCACCAGACCCCGTTAAAGATGGTTGTGAGCCACCATGTGGCTGCTGGGAATTGAACTCAGGACCTTTGGAAGAGCAGGCAATGCTCTTAACCTCTGAGCCATCTCTCCAGCCCCGAGCCTTATTTCTTTACAAGGAAATAGAAGCCTCCACTGGAGTCCATGTGGTTGTTTAGAGGACTCTGGAAGACAGTCAGCGCTGTGGTTGGTTGATGGTCCAACCTGGGACTTGACCCATCTCAAACAAAAAATACTACTGAGTAACAAGGCAGAAACCTGAGAGGGAGGCAGAGCTCCCTAAGGAGACTTTGAGCTGAGATAAAAAAGGAACCAGCCAGGGGAGGGCCAGAGAGCATATTCCAAGCAGAGAATGACCTGTGTGAAGGTCCTGGGGCACACCCAGCTCAAGGAGGAAGTCAGGGGCTTGTAGTGGGCTTCTGAAGACACTGGGGAACAGGATCAGGAGCCTGGAATACAGGCTATTCTAAGACGTAAGTCACTGCTTAGAGCTAACTCACGACCCTCACAGACCTCTGCCCTTCCAGCCACAAGGCACAAGGTCACTGTCAATTGTCCACCGGCCTCCTCTACCTTATCTCCAGGTGCTGGAGACATAAATACTGGTGCCAGTGGCAAGTGGTGGGTGCTTTGTTCCCACAAAACACTTCCAGGGAAGCTTCTTCAAAGCAACAGGAGAACAAGAGAAAGAGACCAACTCATGACTGACCTACAAGGGAGTAGTGATTACGACCTGAGCTACAGATACAGGCGAGGAGGGGACAGTCTGTCCCCCAGCAGGCATAGACTTCACCGGTAAAGATCTGTGATCCCCTTCAGATGTGGGAGGAGGCAGGAGACAGGGAGGCAAACTTGAAAAATCCAGAAAGATAACCAGGGACTGGGGTGGCCATCTGTCGCTCAGGGGGCCATGACCACCCTGTTTATACCTCAGTTCAGCATCTGAGGGGGGCAGCTGGGTAATGGAGGAGGGCGGATTTGACTCGCCTAAAGCAAGCTCCTTCCATCCTCGATTCTGAGCTCTGTAGAACAGCAGGAAGTCCCTGCCCTTCCAGAACCTTCTGCCACAGTTCCCGGTTCCTGACAGCATCATTGTCACGTGAGTTCCCCTCAGCCAATGTGTCACCTGACACCTGGATCCTGCTGGTAGCAGGTTCTAGAACCCTTGTCTCTGTACTATTCTAGGCAGCATTGGCTAGAGTGATGGATATTCTAGGTTGGCGTTGGTCAGGGTGAAAGATATCCTAGGTCAACACTGGCCAGGGTGAAGGGTAGTCTAGGTTGGCATTAGTCAGGGGGAAGCAGTGGCCACCAAGGCATGGAGGGCCACATGTGTTTAGACCAAAAGAAGGCATGACCAACTCTTCCTGAAACCAGGTCCTTATGACATGTCCTCACAGTGGTGACCTCAGGCCAAACGTTCTTCATGGGACCCACAAAGACAGTGACGGTTCATTGGAGGCTCCTGGTCACTGTCAGTGCAGGTCACATGAAAGCCCCTGGTCACCGTCAGTGCAGGCCACATGAAGCCTCCTCTGAATATTTCTCTCTGTCTGATATTATCTGTGAGGTCTCCCAAACATCTGGCCAATGGGACCATCTAGAATGAAACCAAGAAGATGATGCAGTTGGGACTATACTTGCCTTTGAAGCCCAAGGACTTGAGCTTCATCCCCAGCACCAAATTTTAAAAGCCTTCCCGAGCCAGGCATAGTAGCCCATGCCTGTAACCCCAGCACTCGGGAGGCAGAGGCAGGCAGAGCTCTGTGAGTTCAAGGCCAGCCTGGTCTAAACGGTGAGTTCCAGGACAGCCAGGGCTACACAGAGAAACCCATCTCGAATAAATAAATTTTAAAAAGTCCTTACATGAAGCTAGAAGATGGCTCAGGGTTGAGCACTGGCTGCTCCTCCAGAGAACTGGGGTTTGATTCCCAGCACCTACACAATGGTTCACAACTGTCTGTGACTCCAGTTCCAGGACCTGACGCCCTCCTCTGGCCTCCACAGGTACTGCATTCACAAGGGGCGCAGACTGGTGCAGGCAAAATACCCATACTCATGAAAAATAAATAAATATTTTTAAGTCCATATGTGAAATACAAGCACTGGGGGGCAGAGACAGGTGGATCCCGTGGCTCACTGGCCAACCAGCCCAGCCAAAGTGTCACAACCCAGTCCAACTGGGAACCTGTCTCAAGAAAGACAGATGGCGTGTGAGGCATAGCATTTGAGGCTGTCTTTTGCTTCCCCATGCATGAGCATATACACATGTATGTGCACACACACCACACACACATACATGTGTATGTGTGCAAACTTTTAATCTCCAACTGAAAGTTTTCTTGACGGAGGAGCCTAGAGCCTGCATTACTAGACATCTTAGGAACCCAGGTCCCCAGGAACCAAGGTTCCCTATCATTGTGACCCTGGTCCCCAGCACTGAAGAAGCCAAGGAAGTCCTGTGGGTCGTTGCAGGGTGAGTGGGTGAGCCACGGAACAGAAGTGCATCTGTGGCAGGCTTCTGTCACATGTGTGTGTATCCCGAGGGGTGCTACATGCGTGGGAGGGACCCCTGAGAGTGGCCGTGAAAAGAGGACATGGCGTCACGTTGGCACACGCCATGAGCTCCTCTGGGAAGGGAGCTGTTCTCCCTCCAGCTTGCTCCAAGTCAGAGGCAAGTTGCACAATAGAGCAATCAGGACCCACTTTGTTCTAGTCAAAAGGAGAGAGTGGTGCTGCAGGCGGCTTCTGGGGGCTCCATTCAAAGCCCAACTGGTAAGAAGCCACGGAGCATCTGAGGCTGGTCTATTTCAGGGCCTCTCTGCTTCCTGCTCCTGGCTGCCAGCTCGCTCCCCACCCGACCAATACTCAAGAGAGGCCCCGGACCAAACAGACCAGCAAAGACCTTGGGAGCAGCACCCCGCTCCGACCCTCTCCCTGCATGGATCCCAGTCTCATGAAGGAGGTGAGGACACCTTACTCTGGGCCATTGCCCTGTGCTACAGCCACCATGGCTGTCTGAGGTCATGTGACTGGCTACCATTCAAAGTGAGCCTTTTATGGTGGCCTCTGTCTGAAGGGCACCAACCACTTACCCCCAATGACTCCAACCAATCTTTAGCTTAGGGTTCCCCACCCTCCCTCCCACCACAGTGGCCTGCATATTCCCATAACTGCCATTAGAGTCAGTCACATTAAGTCTTGGCTCAAGCCCAGGGCCCTGAGAACAATGTAAGGAGGAAGGCGGGCAGTGAACAAGCCCTGTGTGCCCCGGGAACGAAGACTTCGGGGGCCGTCTTCTATTGGGTGGCACGAGCAAGGTGTCACCTACAGCTGGCCCTCTCCACACAGCAGTGTCTGGGTCTTCAGAGCTGCATGTGATACATTTCTGTTTATTATAAACCCCCAGCATAAGGCGTTTTGTTACAGCCGAAGGAATGGACAAACTGAGCCCCAGAGACAAAAAAGATACAAGTGTGGGAGGAAGTGGAGAAAGGTAGGCTGAAGGCAGAGAAGGTAACGGTGGCGGTGGTGGTGGTGATGGCGGTGGAGGTGGAGATGGTGGTGGTGATGGTGATGATGGTGACGGTGACAGTGTTGTTGGTGGTGATGGTGATCATGGTGGAGATGGTAGTGATGGTGATGATAGTGATGGTAGTGGTGGTGATGGTGGTGATGATGATGGTAACAGTGACAGTGTTGTTGGTGGTGATGACAGTGGTGATGGTGGTGGTGATGGTGGTGGAGGTGGAGATGGTGGTGATGATGGTGGTGGTGATGGTGGTGATGATGATGGGGACGGTGACAGTGTTGTTGCTGGTGATGACGGTGGTGATGGTGGTGATGGTGGTGGTGATGGTGATGATACTAGGATAGGAGGGGCTGTGCCAGTGTGATGATGGTGGCAAAGCTACGCTGACAGTGAGGGCTCACTAGAGCAGCGTGTGCCTAGCTCAGGGCGGGCCTTGCACTCTGCCTGCGTCATTGCACACCACCCTCACTCACCACAGCAGCAGTGTGGAAATGCCCATCATCTCTCCTCGGCTCAGCACCACGGCAACCACACCCAAAGCCACAGCAGAATCCCAAGACAAATCTGTCAGGTTCTAGGCTCTGCCTCCCAGAACACGGTTAAAGACAGAGCCGGAGACGCCGGCCACAGCCCCAGGTCTTGCCCAGCAGACTCAAGGCCTGAGCTGGGTCCCCAGGAGTGTAAGGGAGAAATACACACAGACAGACAGATGGACAGACAAACCAAAGAAAGCCAGCAAGCTACTAAGCCAGGTGTGGACATACATCTGCAACCTCAGCACCTGGCAAGTGGAGACGGGAGGATCAGCCTGAGCTACATAGTTAAGTCTGAGGACAGCCTGGGCTACTTAAGACCATATTACAAAAATTAAAAGAAAAAAAATTCCCTGAAGAAATAAATAAGAAGTTAGAAAGGGAGAAAGCAACGTGGCTGGTGACACACCCTTTCCCCTGTTCATGTGACAGCTGCCACCACCACCTGTTCCAAAGGTCCTGCCACCCCCATGGCCTGCTGGGCTTTTCCAGGCATGTACAGCCCCCATCCGGCCACACCATGCACTGTGCATGCTGCGGCTGCCGCCCTAATGGCCCTGCTCGGTCCTCGCCCCACAGAAAACATAACCACCGACCCCCTCAGCACCCGTCTCCACGGTGCAAACAGCACGGGGCACGGGCAGCAGCTAGCGCTCGCTCTCTGATGAGTTCTTGAATGCTGGGGCTTTGGGCCGCCCGGTATCTACTGGGTCAAGCTGCCCTGGCTTGAGGGGCCCTTGCACGTTGAATGAGTTTTAGGCCCGGGTTGATCCCCCAGCAGGAGAAGAGAGCATGGGTTCCAGACTACTCCCTTTGGGGCTTTGCAGTCACTGGGATGGAAGAGTTTGGAGGGGAGACACGAACTCTTTAAGTAACGAATTACAATTTTGGAAGGCGTTAGCGTTGAAAGCAGGAAGGAATCATAGTGGCTGGCTCTCTGCTGCCCCCTGGTGGAGATCTATGGCAGGCGCCGCATGCGGCTCCTCCCTGCGATTTCTCCCACATTAATGAATTAATTCAACCTGGTCAGTGAATTAATTCAACCTGGTCAGGATGCCGAGGACCAAGAGCAAGGGGCAGCAGCTGTGTCTCCAGGAGAGCGCTGCTCCAATGAGGGCGCCAGATGGGAAAACAGTCGCCGTGAGGCATGCGTGACAGAAGCACGTGTTCATTCATTTACAGAGGTGCAGAATCCAGTAAGCCGTACTAAGGGGAAAACATTCTTAGGGGTCAAGAGTCAGAGGTCAGCTCAGTTTGTGGGGTCCAGGAAGAAAAACCCTCTGGAGGGCCAGGCTTTGAGTCTGAGATGTGAATGGGAAGGGGCAGGAAGCTCTGGACAGAGTGGTGAGATGGGACACCCACACTTCCTTGGGGTGCTGCAGAATTAATGGGTCATCGAGCTTTTAGAGATGGCACAGACTGCTTGCCGTGCAGTCAGCACTGGAGGTCACCTCCAAGCTCGCAAGTACAAACCAGGCGTCCGGCACATGCCTACAACCCCAACCCTGAGGAGGGTGGAGACGGGATTGCTGGAACTTGCTGCCTCCTATGGAGAGGCGTCAGGGGTGCACTGGGGTGCCCTTCTGAGCTCTGTGCACCACACAGGTGAACACGTCCACACACACCGATGTGCATATACCATACATTCACATACACATATGCACAAATAAAGAAATCTAAAATATGCGTGTTAGGTAGGGCTGGAAAGGAGCATGAGAACGCAGTCCATGCAGAGACCAAATCCTTAGATGTCCTCAGTTCCTGGAAAGATGCCTCAAGCCACGGCTGGATTTTAACAGGCAAAGGGAAGGGGGCACTCAAATGATTTAGTCACCTCTAACTGTGTACCAGATATTAACCTTTACCCTGGAAGCTCACAGCAAACAGAGGTAGGTGCACAGTCTATGGAAAAGGAGCACCCAATGAAAGGCAAAATTACGACGTGGTGACACAGCTACCTGTGGGTACCACAGAAGGGGGGCGGTGGGCATTGTTCCCCAAGAGGTCTGAGTGCCTCTGGCCTTGGTCCCACAAGAGCTGGGCGGAGCAGCCCACACCCAATGCTGTCCAGAACCCAGCTCAGTGGCTGTCACAAGAAGCAGGACATAGCATCTACTGTTGTCATGGAAACTTCAGAAGCACTGGAGGTGAGAGGTTTTCTTCTCTTTTTTAAAATTTAATTTTGGGGGCTGGAGAGATGGCTCAGAGGTTAAGAACACTGGATGCTCTTGCAGAGGACCTGGGTTCAATTGCCAGCAACCACAGGGCAGCTCACAACCGTCTGTACCTCCAGTTGCAGGGGATCCGACACCATCACATAGACATGCAGGCAGACAAAACACCAATGAGCATTAAATAAATAATTTTTTAAAAAAGATTAATTTTGTTGCTGTTTGGTTGGTTTAGTTTTGGGTTTTGTTGATGTTGTTGTTTTGGTTCCCCCCCCCCCCCCAGAGACAGCGTTTCTCTGTGTAGTTCTGGCTGTCCTGATTTGTAGACCAGGATCTGTAGACCAGGCTGGCCTTGAACTCACAAAGATCCACCTGTCCCTGCCTCCCAAATGTTAGGATTAACAACTGCCTGGCTGGTTTAATTTTTTGAGATAGGGTCTCACTATGTAGCCCTAGCTACCCTGAACTTGCTATGCAGAGTAGGCAGACCTCAAACTCACAGAGATCCACCTGCCTGATCCTCTCAAATGCTGGGACTAAAGGTGTAAGCCGTGTATTGTGTGTGTGTGTCTGTCTGTGTGTCTGTGTGTGTCTGTGTGTGTGTGTGTGTCTGTGTGCATGGGCACCCATGCACATGTCTGTCTTTTTGTGTATATACACTTGTGTGTACGTGCGTGTGTATGTGTGTGCATGCGCACGTGCGTGACTACATGCTACATATCTGAAGGAACCTGCAGAGACAGAAGAGTACATCAGATCCCCTGGAGCTGGCATTATAGGCAGTTGTGAGCCACCACGTGGGAGCTCGCCCTCAAACCAGGATCCTCTGAAAGAGCGTAAGTGCTCTTGACCCCTCAGCTCTCCCTCAAAGCATAGATGGCTTCCTTCCCAGGACACAGCTCACAACCCTAAGTGACAAGTGTGAGCGGCGGGTCATGGCCAGCATTTGATATAGGGTGTGGGGTACAGTCAGGTTGCGACTCCATGGTAGAGCGCTTGCCTGCAGGGTCAAGGCTCTGGGTCTAGTCACCAGCACCACACTACAGATGCAAGGGGAACGAATCTGACATATCTGTCTCCCCGTCATGCCTGCCAGGCTGGTCCTGTGTCAAGAAACACCTCGGCTGTGTGCAGAATATGTTCTACACATATGGAGAGCTATTAGAACACAGCCACAGATGAGCAGGAAACACGTTTGCTGGGCACAAAGGTGTTCCTGGGTTCACACGGTGATTTGTCGCAATTTGTGGGGAGGATACACGTATACATGTTTGCGCGTGTGGAGAACAGTACTGACCACAGCTTTCCTTTGGCGCCGTCCACCTCAGATTTCTTGTTTTGTTTTGTTACTGTGTCTCTCACTCAGCTGGAACTGGCTGCGTGGGCCGGGCTGGCTGACCAGTGTGCCTCAGGGACCCACACTAGAACACAAGCCTACGCCACCACAACAAGAGTTTTCTTAACACAGGTTGTTGAGATGAACTGGAAACCGGTTCTGTCTGGTTCACTGCCGGGTCTCCCACCCTGCTGGCCTATTAACAGTCACTCTGTAAATCGTAATTGCTGGTTTGTGTGTTTTCTAACCACAGTTAAGAATTAACAGCCGCCAGACTGTGCCAGACCTGCGGTCGACGGCGCCACCTTGCGGTGAGAATTGGAACGGCAGTGCTGCTCTTTGCAACAGTTCGCAGGGAGCCCAGGAGTGTAGGGAAGCTTCCCCGGCCCACTGTCAATACTCCACTAATAAACTCCGTGGGTTTTCGTCCTTTTTCTTTTGAGACAGGGTCTCCGTATCCCACACTGGCTTCAAACTCTCTCTGTAACCAAGGATGATCTTGAACTCCCGGTCCTCTGGCTTCTGCCTCCCAAATGCCGGGGTTATAATCGTATGTCATCACAGTCCATTAACGAGGAGCTGGGGGTCAAACCCAGAGCCTTGGGTGCCCCGCAAACACTCTACCAACTATACCCCCAGCCCCGCATCACAATTCTGAGTGACTAATTGGAACGATACGGGAAAAACGATGACAAATTTAGATTGCAAATTATTAATAAAACAAAGCCACAGAATTTTTCTTAGGAGAAAAAGAATTTTAAAATAATATGTCTAAATAATCTTACCAGTGCTGTGGAAAAAAAAATGAGAGAGAGAGAAAGAGAGAGAGAAGAAGAAGGGGGAGGAGGAGGAGGGAAGGAAGGAAGGGAAGGAATACAATAAATAAAATATATAGTAAAATGAAAACTGCAGGTCCCTGGGGGTCAGGGCCTGGGCAGCTACAACCTGCTTTCTCTCACAAAGAATGCATAGTGTTTTTGCATTGAAATGAGCAAAACTACTGCTTAGAACACAAAGCCACTTCCCAGTGTCTGAGGTTTGGAAGAGACCCTGATCTCCCAAGGTTCCACATCAGGACCCTAATAACCCAGGACTCTGCAGGGTGTAATTCAAATCCCGCCTACTTCCAAATCTCTACTCGAGCTGGCTTTTCAGGCTCCACTCTCTTATGTGCTGAACTGCACAGGAAGCTTGAAGGACCGTGCCAACCAGCTGGGGATAGTCCCGACCTCCTGGACTGCTCACGCTCACCTGATGTGTGCACATTCCTGAGACAGGACAGGGAGGCGTTGAGCCGGGCACACTCCTCCCGGTTGGCTCCGTACTTCTCCACCGTCTCGCACACCTGCTCATCTGTCATTTCCAGAAGATCCTCCAGGTTCAGCTGGTCAGGGGAGATCTCCTAGAGGAGGGGACAAAGGCGGTCAGCGGGACCTCGAACCCAAGTGCCTGGCCAGATAGAATGGCATTGCATCTCCATACCACCCTCTTGTGGCACTCGGGAGAACTGCAGAGGGAAACAACATGGCACCTCCCACACTGCCCTCTGCTGGTGCCCAATAAGAGGCACTGTATCACAATGTAAACACTTGGTTGAATTTGGGGTTTAGTCTCCCATGCACTTAGACGGGTAACTTAACCTCTCTAAGCCTTGATCACTTATAAAATGGAGGCGCTGAGTGTGGATGCACACTCAGTACGTGAGCAACAGTCCACACCTGCAGCCCAGCCTTCTGTGAGTAGAGATGGCTGCTCTGCTCATCCAGGGTGGACTCAGAACAAGCCAGTTAAACACAAAACCTTCTCCACTCTCAGCTTCCTTTCTGATGTACCCCACAGGAGGATCGAAGAGTCATATGGGGGCTTTAAGAGCCCAAGAGGAAGGCAGCCCAAGTCCCATGGGTGGCTTGAGGGTGGAAATGAATCTTGACAATTTCTGAGCACCATGAGGCTATGTGGGAAGACTGAGGAATGGTAGGAACCAGGGGAAAGGACCTATGTGAACAAAGAAGCTGCGGACGGAAGAAGCAGGATTTCCAGCTCGCAAGGTGTGGGACACGGGGCCCCTTCCATGCCCTGCAAACAGCCCCCTCCCTAAACCACATCCTACATCAGTCTGCAACATAGCCAACAAGCTCCTCAAGTTTTGTGCATATAAGAGCCTTCATTCAGAGTACCCAACAGCAGCGAAGGGCTTTACATGAGCATGGTATATTATTATTTAGATAAGACTTGTAAATCTGTGGGCAGTGATTCATGGGTGATAGAGTGTGCTCCTTCTGTTCTCTCCTGGCCATGACTATGTACTGCACTAACATACAGAGTCAGATAAAGCAGAATCTATAAATTCCATTTTTCACCAGAGAGAGAGAGCACTACAGGGCAAAAGCCAGAGCCCAGACAGTAACTGTGAAGTCAGGGCAGGGATGGGACAAAAACTGAGTCACCTAGGCAGGAACACAGAGCAGGTAAACCTCCTTCAGTGGGACAAGGCAGGGTTGGGGCTGCAGGCTGAACATCCAGAGAATAATGCTATTCTAGGTTGACCCCAGCTGCCCTGATAAAACACTCTGACCAATAGCAACTTGGGAGGAAGGGTTTACTTGGCCTGCACTTCCAGGCTATAGTTCATCGCTGAAGACAATCAGGGCACGACAGGAACCTGGTGCAGACTTGGAGGAGCACTGTGTCCTGCCTCTTACATGGCCCAGGCCGGTCTACCTAGGGATGGTACCACCCACAGTGGGCCGGATCCTGCATCAGTTAGCAATCAAGATGTCTCTCCCAGATGGGGCCACAGGCCGTCCTAATAAAGATGATTATTCAGTGCTGACTTTTTTCAGGTGATTTTGGGTTGTGTGGAGTTGAGAGTCAGTGATAACAAACACGGATGCACAAGCTAAGGCCCCCTCCTTGCTGTGGGACCCGACTGTACATTTTAACCCTATGATTTAGAAGGCGTGTGTGTGTGTGCGTGTGCACATGTATGTCTGTGTGTGTGCACACGTGTTCAGGTTACATTGATGCTTAGGCTCATAAGGGAGCACACATACACCTTTTCATGACAAGAAAGATGAAGAAGGCCAGAGCAGCCTGGGCCAGAGAGAGAAAGCTTGTGTATGTTTTGGTGACATAATCCCAGGTAGGGTAGTATTTACAGTGCTCAACACGGATTTCCTGTAATTCCACAAAGATCATGTGAGAGGGAAGGTGTGTGTGTACATGTATGTATGTGTGTGGTGTGTGCACACATGTGCACAGGGTGTGTATATATATTGTATGTGTGTATGTGTGCATGCAGATGTAGATGTATGTGTATGTGTGTGCCTGTGGGCGTGAATGGAGGTCCAGAGGTATGCGTGAATACGGGTGGATGTGTATTGTGAATGCGTGTGCGTGATATGTGTGTGTACATAAATGTGTGCACACTGATGTGTATGTGTGTGTGATATGTGTGCGAGTGTATGTGTACATCTGGCATGTGTATGTGTCTGTGTGCGTGTTTGTTTTACTGGGGAACTAGACTTCAATTTTCACACAAGCCAGGCAAGGTCTCTACCATTGCACTGTATCATCATCAGCAAACGTGATTTGTTACCGTCACCTGCAGACCTGGATGCTAAAGCACAGATAAGTTAAACCTTTAGCCCAAGTCACACAGCAAGAGAGTGGTGGAGGCAACATTTGAACCCAGGACACGTCTCATAGCTGGCTCCATATATCCCTTTTACTTCACGAAAGCAGCCCCTGGTGGACAAGCCTGTGAACTACAGGCAGCCTGTGAACTTCACTCCTCACGGGCCACCTGGGTGAAGGCCTCAGAATGCCTCGCCAGGGGACTAAGAGCCCCAAGGAGGTGATCTGGGGGAACCTCAGGGACCAAAGGGGCCAACTGTGGTTCATCATGTCAGAAAAGGATTACCTTCTGTATAATTAGTGCTCATGGCTTTGGAACGAGATCTCGAGTCTTTAGAAAACAGGTTTTAAGTTGTTGGGTCAAAATAAGATCACATCTTGTCAGTCAAACTAAAACTGGCTGGCATCGGACACGGTTTGAAGACCACCGCTTTTCAGCCCCTTCTCTAGAAGACTGACTTCTGATTTACCTGCCCCATGAGGGGCCCTAGGTACGCAAATATTTATATAGTCCCAAAGCCTTTAAGAAGTACCACAAGCTGTGCAATTAAACTATCATTTATACCATCACACTTTAATTTTAAAGTTTAAATTGTCAACCGGACACAATCTAGAGTCACTAGGAAGAGAGTCTCAAGGAGGGAGTTTCTACCTCGAGTTGGCCCATGGACAGGTCAACAGTGGACTATCCTGGTGACGTTAGTTAAGGCGAGGAGGCCCATCCACTATGGGCGGCACCACTCCCTAGGCATAAGGTTGCAGACTGTGGAAAAGGAGCAAGCAAGCTGAGCACTAGCCAGCGCGCATTCCTTCTCTCTCTGCTCTTGACAACGGGCATGACTGATTGCTCTAACTCCTGATGCCCTGCAGTGATGGGCTGTGGCCTGGAATTGTGAGCCAATCAGTCCTCCCCCTCCCCCCAAAAAAAAGAAAAGTTGCTTTTATCACAATAATTGGAAAGAAAACTAAAATGTGGCCTTTCATTCATCCTAAGAATATTGTAAGAAACACACTGCCCTGGGCATCCTAGGAGCAAAACTAGGGGTGCAGAAATCCATACAGTGCTGGTGTGTGCGTGTGTGTGTGCATGCGTGTGTGTGTGTGTGTGTGCCCCAGAGATCCACCTGCTTCTGCCTCCGCAGCACTGGCATTACCAGTGCATGTCTTCACACACAGCTTTTGCACGTGGGTTCTGAGAACTCGCGACTCTGGCCCCGTGTTTGCACGGCAGGCACTTCACCCACTGAGCTACCCTCGCACCTCCTTACCCACGTGGAAAGGCTGATGTTCTGAATCTCTACAATCCAATATGGCAGCAATAGCTGGTCATTTACATTAAATACAATTCAAACTTCGGATCCTTGGTCCCCTACGCTGATCCTAGGCTGTCTGTACCATGGCTGCTCTATCAGATAATACAAACAAAATATCCCCACCGCAGCAAAAATGTCAGTGGGCAGCACTGGTCAACATGGTGGCTTAGGGTGACTCCATTTCGTGGCAGTTCTGAATAAAATCCTGACTCTAGACCACCCCTACATCCCCAACTACAAATGCTGGCTTTAGAGCCTTGCCCTTAACAGCCCCACACAGAGACTCCTGAGGTCCTGCAAGCCTTCATCTAGCACATACTGAGGATCTGTGCCTGGATCTGTGCTGGGCATATCCCACGCCCTGCCATCTAGGAAGTAGCAAAGGCTGTCTCCAGCCAGTGAGGGCCAAGGGGTTCAGGACGGCCTATGGTCACCTCCAGGACTTCCTTGCGCACGTCCACGATCCGGAACCAGTGGCGGAGCTGGGGGAAGCCGTCCAGTTCGGCATTGCGCTCCTGCAGGGCCACCTTCTTCTTGCAGGACAGCTGCCGGCTGAAGTACTTAACCAGCTTGCTCTGCAGAGACATAGAGAAAAGGACACAGCTCAGCAACTTGGCCACAGGGAGCAGGGGTGAGAAGTCGGGCTATCACGCGTGCTAACCCCAGCCAATCCTGTACTCCTGTCGCAGTGAGACCCAGCCTTGCACCCTGGTCTGCAGTGGAACAAGACTGAGACATGGCACCACCCTTAGATGGGTTTCCTGCAGTCCTCTTGGAAGCACTTGGTTAAGGGGCTAGACCCATTGTGCTTGGTCCCCTCTACAAGCAGCCAGCTCTCCTCCCTCCCCCATCATGTTACAGAGCAACAGGCGGTCTGGACCTTCCAGCTGCTGGAATCATAAGCCAAATACACTTATTTTCTTTATAAAGTACCCAGCTACTGACGTCTTGCTCCAGCAACACAGAGTGAACTAGTATGCCTCCCGCGTTCTCACCGTGTTGGTGAAGATGGGAGAACAGGTAGGCCTTGGTATTTTGCTGTGGTGGGGGTGGGATGTTACCTCTTCTTTGTGGTGGTCTCCATTGACATTATAATCACACAGACCCTTGACCCAACAATTCCATGTCTAAAAACTCCTTTTTTTTTTTTGGTTTTTCGAGACAAGTTTTCTCTGTGTAATAGTCTTAGCTGTCCTGGAACTAGCTCTTGTAGATCAGGCTGGCCTCGAACTCACAGAGATCCACCTGCCTCTGCCTCCCGAGTGCTGGGATTAAAGGCGTGTGCCACCACCACCCAGCCTAGAAACTCATTCTATGGCAACCATCTTGGGAAAGTAACTGTGTCCAAGGATTTTTTAACACTCTGCTTGCAAGAGCAAAGGATTATCAACACCCCGGGAATCCACCTATCAGAAACTCATGATCTATGCCATGCAGGAGCCACAGAGGAACTCTACACCCCAGCTCCTTAAGCCGTGAGTCCATACATAACTGAATGCAGGGTCCGGGAAGTTTGGGGGACAACAAAGATCTCTGGATGTGCAATAACCAAAAACTAACTCCAGATCAAAGACTCTGAGGTGCTCCTGGGCAGCACCTCAGGTCCCACCACTGTGGGCCGGGAACGGCAGCGATTTTCCGCTCTCAGAGAAGCATCAAGGCTCCATTCCAGAAAACAGGGACTCGCAGTGTTTCCCTCTCATTACTCTCAACGTGTAAGTGTCAAACCATTGTAGATGTGGCTCACATTGTGTTAGAAGGCTAGATAACAAAAACAAAAAATGTTGACTTGGGTTTTATTTTTTAAAATCATGAAATAAATTCTGTCTTAGGACAAAATTTCCAATGATTTCTGAGGTGTTGCTCAACACATTTCTACTGTGTTGTACTCTGTTCTTATGCAAAGCAGCGTCCTCAGCACTGACAATTTTAAGATCAAAATATCAATGGGCTTTAAGAAATGATCAGATGTCCTGCACACTGCAGTGTCAAATATTGAACGTTCAGTCAAGTTTTAGTTATTTACATAAAAACAAATAAGCACACCCATCTCATTCATACAATTGCTTGCTTTCCTATTTAACACATGGTGACATCATCTCTCTATATATATGTAATCACTCTGAAATAAACTTCATTATGGCTTATCATCAGTCATATTAGAATAGTTACACCTGCATAACTTCTGTTGCATAACCTCTGGTGAGAAGGGGCTGTAGGCGAAGAAGGTTCCAGAAGCCCTGTTCACACCCCCATCAAATAACATCCAGAAGCCCTGTTCACACCGCTGCCAGATAAAATGACAAGCTGCGCTGTGTAGAGCAGACCGTGGCTTTGGAGATGTCCTGACAAACAGAATCTCTCACTCCCCAGCCAAACGGGTCCATGCATTTCTTTGTAAACACACAGCCTCTCTCTGGAAGGATCCTTGACCCTCTGGGGATGAGGAGAATGGAGGTAGGAAAAAGAGCGGGGAGAAAGGACATTTACATTTTGTTGCTGGACTGGCAAGTCTCACACAAGTCTCCGTGAGCTACCCAGCACTTTTTAAAGGAGACCTGGCCCACGTTCCTGGACAGAAGCCAGGACGTGCGAAAGGAACAGTGCTTGGTTTTGTTTGTGGCTAATTCTGTGCAAATGAACAACACTAACCAAAGAAAGGCAATACAGGGGACTGGAACGATGGCTTTGGTACTTAAGAGGGGGTACTGCTCTTTCAGAGAACCTGGGTTTGGTGTCCGGCACCCACATGGCAGCTCACCACCATCTGTAACTCCAGTTCCAGGGGATTTGACACACTTCTCTGGTGCACATGCATACACGCAGACAAACACTCATAAACAGAAGTAAAGCATCACCTAGAAGGAAAGAGAGAGAGGAGTTTCGCTGGAACAGCTCACCCCTTGAAAGCCCCATTCCGGCCTCTCCAAACCCCACCATCTTAGAAAAACCACCAAAAAGTCAACTTCCACACCCCTGAAGCTGCCGGCTGCCCAGTCCCCTCCTAAAGCATCATGATTGGACACAAACCCAGCTCGTGACAGAGGTGTCATCACCCCATGCCTACAGGGCGTTTAAGTTCCTTTAGTTCGATCATGTGATTTTTTTTTTCCTGTGCCTTCTCCCTCCTCAATCTCTGGGGGGCTGCAGGAGTCACTCGGGAGTTGCTTTGCTCAGACTAAACCTGGTCTTTTACTTTTTAATTCAACTTGATCTGGCTTACTGTATCAGTGGAGAAACCCTCTTAGGAAGTAGGGAGGGGGAGAGAAAAGAAGGAAAGTGGGGTGCAATCCCAGAATGCCAAGCAGAGGAAGTATATGAGAGAGGAAGACTGGGTTTCTCAGAAGGGGTACCCAACAGTACCAAACAACAAGATGTAGGTCTGTTTCTTCAAACACAGTGTTTGCATCTTTTCAATAATTAAACAAAGCTCTATAAGAGATGTTTTTTAAAGGAGGGCCAGCAAGGTGGCCCAGCAAATGAAGGTGCTTGCCACCAAGCCTGATGACCTGAACTCAACCCCCAGTGGACCCAGACAGTGGAAGGAGAGAACTGACTCCCTTGGGTTGCTCTCTGACCTCCACATGTTGCATGCCATGTATGCGCGTGCATGCACACACACATACACACACACAAAATAAATAAAATGAATAGGGCTTGGACTTGCATACATGACCTAGGGGAAGTCACAATTCAAACTCTGTCTTAGTTGAGGTTTCTAATGCTGTGAAGAGACACCATGACCACAGCAACTCTTACAAAAAAAAAATTTAATTGGGTGGCTAACAGTTCAGAGATTTAATCCATTATCATATGGTGGGACATGGCGGCGTGCAGGCAGACATGGTGCTGGAGAGGTAGCTGAGTGTCCTACGTCCTGCACAGGTGACAGGAAGTGAACTGAGAAACTGTGGCTTGAGCGCATATGAAACCTCAAAGCCTGCCTCCGCACTGACACACTTCCAACAAGGCCACACCCACTCCCTAGGAGCTTATGGAAGCCAATTATATTCAAATCACCACAAACCCCAACAGTGATGGCTGGAGACACCAAGCCAGACTGACTGAGCGACCGCCATCGTTTGGAGACACCACCTAGGTTTCCCAATCTTGCTAAGCTTTCCCAGAGTAGTACAGGGCCAGGGTTGGTGAGGAGCCAAGCAGTTTCAAGAGGAACCACCACATAGGTAAAATTCTTACCCAGTTTTACTGCACGACCGTAAGTGTTTGAGCAAGGTTTCACCAGCTGTACTGCACCTTAAAGGTGCTATGTGCAAGGCAGGGTGGGGCCAGGGTGTGGCTCTGAGCAATAGGCACTTGCTCTTGCCTTTAATCTCTGACTTGTAGGTGTGTTCTCAAAGTCTACCTTAATTCTAGACTTGAAGCAGAAGAGAGAGGCATCACTGCTGCCAGTGTAAGCAATCAATCGACGTCAAATGTCCGGAGGGAAGGTGACGAAGAGGACATTGGTGCGGCTCACTCAACTCGGGAACAGATTTGTGTTTTGTTTCATTTCATATAAATGAATTTGGTTGAAATTTAAAAACCAGACAATAAAAAACGTTTTCTGTGACACACGATTGTATTGGTCAAGGAGAAAGTTACCAAACTGAGCCTGAGGGTGGTGATGGACTCCTCTCGTTCCTTCCACTCAGGAGGCTGAGGCAAGAGGATTGTTAGACGCCAGGCGTTTGAGACCAGCCTGGGATATATAGTGAGACTCCCTGTTTCAAAGAAACAAAAACATAGATGGGTCTGAGGGTGCTGGCTATGCTGCCCAGCATGTGAAAGGAAGGTCTTCGGGCTGACACAGTAAAAAACCAGTCAGTCCATCAATCAGCTAAACTAGGGGAAGCTCAGGTTGCAGTGTTCTGTGAGTCTAAAATGCATCACTAATACCTAAGGGGGAACTGAAGTGAGCCACTAATATATTAAACTAAGCACTTGGTGGGGGGTGAGGGGGATTGGGGAGGAAGGTTGGGAGGGGTTATTGAGACAGGGTCTCTCTACATAACCCTAGCCCTGCCTGTCTTAGAACTTACTATGTAGACCAGGCTAGCCTCAAACTCACTGAGCTCTGTCTACCTCTGCCCTAGTGCTGGGATCAAAGGCGTGGACCACCACTGCCCAGCAGAGTGTGTTTTAAATATTGTGCATTTAACATAAAATTCACATTAATTCTGTGATTTTTTAATGTAACTAGAACATACATGCATGCAGACACACATCTACATATAAGTAATACTAATAAAAGTACGTCTTTTTTTTTTTAATGAGTTCAAGGCCACCTTGGACAACTTAATGAGACCCTGACTCAAGTTGGGGACTGGAGAGGTGGCCCAGTGTTTAGGAACTCTGTCTGCTCTGGAGAGATGGCCCAGTGGTTAAGAACTCTGTCTGCTCTTGCAGAGGACCTGAGTTCAATCTGTAACTCTAGTTCTGGGAGATCTGATGCCCTTCTGGTCCCTCCAGGCACTGCACATGCATGGTGCACAGGCAAACCACCCATACACATAAAATAGTAAAAATATGTAATTTAAACAAGAAGTTAAAGGAGGGCTAGAAGTATGGGTCGGTAGTGGAGCAGATGTATAGCCGGTATGAAGTCCTGGGTTCCGTCCTCGCACCATGAAACGCAGTGTGATGTACAGAGCACGCCTGCAGAGGCGTGTGAAGTGTGTGCGGTTCTCGCTGCTGGAGTGCTGATGGGTGTTCTTTGTCGATATCCTTGCTCCGAATTGTTTGTTCCCAGTTTCCTTCTCCACAGTGATGTACATTCCCTGCTGTTAAGTTTGGCTTGGGAACGGGACCTGCTGGAATGCCGGTGCTGTGCCGTGTGAACGGGAAGAGAGAGGGTGGGGCAGAACTCAGAGGGCACTCCCCCTTGGCAAACCTGTCACTGTGTTAGTACCCCCACACGATCCCAGCATCCAAGGGTCCCTGCCTCCCTGCTGACACACCACATACGGGTTCTCACACAGGGTGAGGCCGGTTGTGTTGTGTCACACTCGCTGTGCTAGGATCGGAACTAGAGTTTGGATCTTGGGATCCCCGGGACTCATGTGAAAGCTGGGTGGTATGGTGCCTGCCCACAACGCCAGTTCTCAGGAGCTAAAGACAGAGGGCTCCCCGGGGCAAGCTGGACTAGCTGGATGGCTGAGCTCTGGGTTTGGAAGACTTTGCCTCGGTAAAGCGAAGAGAAATGGAGGAGGTCACTCAATGGCATTCTCTGGCTGTCATATGCCATCCACATGTGCCAACATGTCAGACACATATACCATACATACTACACACACATACAGCTATAATAAAAAGCAGATATGCCTATCATCCCATGCTTGCTCTCATTGATTTTAGAATAAAGGAGGCCTTCTCAAATCTGTGATCCTCCTAATCGCATGGAAAAGAACCTAGACAACAAACGGTACAAAGAGGCTCTCAAACCCTGAGATTGTGTGTGTGTGTGTACGTGTGTGTGTGTATGTTCAGACAAGGTCTTACTGCTAATCCCAAGCTGGACTTAACTCTTGGTCCTCCTGCCTCAGTCTCCCCAATGCAGGAATTACAAATATGTGTAGTAATTCCTGGCTTGATAGTGCCATTTTCTTTTCTTTATTTTATTTATATGTGTGTGGTTGCCTGCGTGGATCTGTGTGCACCACATACATATAGGACCCTGAAGTGGCCAGAAGAGGGCATAAGATTCCCTGGAGCTGGAGTTCCAGGCAGTTGTGAGCTGCTGAGTGGAAGTTGGGAACTGAACCTAGGTCCTCTGCAAGAGCAGTGTGTGCCCTTAATTGCTGAGCCATCTCCGTAATGGTCTACTCTGTCCCTTTAATTGACAAGCCACGCCCACTCCTTCCCCGTTGCTGAGGCAAGCTGACCTTCAGCTTCCAGTCTGAGTCCTTTTCAGTCTCTCTCTTGAAGATGCAGCTTCTGTCTCTCCCTTATCCCCACTTCTCTCCTCCTCCCCCGTTTCTCTCTCTCTCTCTCTCTCTCTCTCTCTCTCTCTCTCTCTCTCTCTGCCTCTCTCTCTGCTCTTCCCCTCCATAACTCACTAAATAAATATCTAACCTCACTCTGCATGGTGTGCCTATCCATGTCTCTGTCTCTCACCTGCTGAGTGGCTCCCTATCTGGAACCTTCAGAGACCTGCAGCGTGGTTTTGTGGCGTGCCCATCTGTCTGTCTCTCCTCGTTGGACTGGCTGCTCCATCGAGGTCTCTTACCTACCACACGGCTCCCTGCCTGGGACTCGTGGCCCGCTGCAGCCACTCAGGGATCTGCAGCCATCTCTCTGCCTGGGATTGGTTGCTCTCAAGACCTGCTGCCCATTTCCTGCAGCCACATTTGGGACCATGTGATCTCGGGACACGCTGCCCGCTGCAGCCCCTCGGGGGACCTGCAGCATTTTACTTAAACCATAACAATCTCTCCAGCCCCACTAAAGCCATTTTAATGGCAGTTAATTTGCCGAGAAATCTTGCATCCCCAAGACATGGCTGTCAGTTACGGTTCTAAGACCGTATTTTTTAAATTAATCATTTAGTCCTTGTGACAACTTTGGATTCTGATTATCCTCCCATATTTTACAAAGGAAAATATCGAAGCCAAAAAAAGGTTAAGTCACTGGCCCAAGGTCATCAGCGACTCAAGGCCGTCAAATTTCACTCAGGTTTTGAACCCAGGTCTAATTAATTGAACCTGTGATACTCGACCCTGATTGTCAAATTGGCAGGTTTTAGAATTATCATGATTTCTAGATTAGGTTAACTTAGGTGGAAGCCCCCCCACCCCGTGCACGCGCACGCGCGCGCGCGCACACACACACACACACACACACACACACACACATACACATGGTGGTGCCACTCTATGGGCTAGGTCCTGGCCTGAATAAAAAGGAAAAATTGAGCTGAGCAGTAGCGTCCATCTCTAGGAAGCCAACTCGGTAAACACAAGCCACAAGGCCACGTGGTCAGAGCCAAGAAAGAAGGGCAGCCAAGGGTCAGCCTGGGCACCCGAGATGCAAAATTGATGGGCCAGCTTCTTACACAGCAAGGATCCCTTATCACAGAGTGGTAAGGGCGGAATGCTAGGGAAGCAAGGCCTCTCCTTCCTTCTCTCATAGTTCTAGGGAGTGGTTTAAGCACAAAGCTTATACCACACCCCTGTCTAGGGGCACAATGCACTCCCAGACTGATGGATTCTGTGTAGTCGTGAGCCACGCCCTGTCATATAAGCCACGCCCTTTGGGTAAGCCACGCCCCTTCGGGTGAGCCCAGAGAGCACAGGGCTATTTGGCAAGAGTCATTCAGAATCTCCTGAGTTGAATTGTTTTCTGAGTCAGTCTTACATTCTTTGTCCATTCCTTTTCTAGTGAGTCATTTTTATCGTATTTTACAAAAGTACTGCCCACAGAATCTCAGCATTGAAAAAGCTGGACCTTCACCAGAAAAGGTGTGCAAAGCAGGGATGTACCCTTGGGGAGAATTTCGACTCCTACTTTTAAGTCCTTTCACATTAGAAGTATAGCTTAGTGACAGAGCACATGGCCAGCGTGCATAAGGCCCTAGGTTCGAGCCCCAGAACAAACCAAAAATCACTGTGATAATAATTAAGTCTTTCAACATCACTAAGTTAGCTTTTTAAAATGGGTCGCGATATGCTTCTTCTTCTGAATGTGTTGGCATGCTGACCCAGGGGTCATGTTATTGGAACCGTATTACAGACAAAGAAGTGGCAGGTCCAGGATCCGAACTCAGGCCATCTAATGCCCCCTTTCAGGGCCTCTCCTAGTCCCTCCACTAAAATAGACACAGTGTGTAAGAGCCTTTGGTGGCTTCACCCCACCCAGTGGCCTCCTCCCACCAGGTGCCGTAGCTGACTTTTAGGTCATCCTCAATTCAGGTCCGAGCAGAGCTAAAGTAAAAAAAAGCAGTTCAAAACATCCACCTTCAAATTACGGCAAGGGCCAGGCGGTGGTAACGCACGCCTTTAATCCCAGATCTTTGAGAAGCAGGCTAATCTCTGTGAGTTTGAGGTCAGCCTGGTCTACAGAGCAAGTTCTGGGACAGCCAAGGCATCAGAGAAACCCTCAAAAACAAAAAACAAATTACGGCAAGGGTGATTCAAGTACTGCCGGGGTCACAGGTGCCATTCCAATCGTGGCTCAGTGTGCAGGGATCCTAGGGTGCAATTCTCCATCTGTACACCAGATGGCAGCCCAGCACCTCGCACAGCAAATGGAAATTGTCTGCAGGCCCAGACTCCATCCAAGCATCCCCGTGCCTTATTACTGTATTCCATATTAGCATGAGGGTAAATTTAGCAGCATAAACAAACAAAAAAAATTAAAAGTCAAGACATGTGACAGCTCTAAAAATAATCGTGTCTCAGATCCCTAATGGGAAACAGGAAACTGTTCACTCCAAATCTAAACTCAGACAAACGGCAGAGACCTGTAGAAAACACACAGTAGTTTGGTTTGCTACTGGCTAAGCCATCATCCCTGGGCACTTCTTTCTAATACATGGATCAGGAAAACGCAGAGGAAGGCAGTGTACGTGGAGGAGGGGCGTGCACCTGATCCGCTAGGCCCACTGGGGTCATATCACACCCCACAGCACATGTGGGACCACGGTCCCAGGAATGACACAGCCAGCATGCCCTCAGCTCTGCCCGGAGCACTCCATTCCCGCAGCCTCCGCTCGAACAGCCCTAAACCCACAGACTCTGACTTGGCACCTGTCCCTCCTGCCATCGGGTAGCTCTCCTGCCAGCACCAATGTGGCCCTCCCACCGTGCAGACGTTCTCTCTTCCAAACAAGGCACACCCAGTTCTACGCACACCCCACATCCTGGGGAACGCTCTTTATCACAAACGATGCTGTTTATTGGTTTCCATGGTTACGCCTCCCCACCACCACCACCACCACCACCACACACCCATCATCCTGTCAGCTCTGAGCAGGGGCTCTGCCTGGAGCCTGCCTAGGAAACAGCCAGTGGTCTGTCCTTTCGTTTATTTTTATTTATTTATTTTGGTCTTTTGATAAACGAGCATCACTGGAAATTGTCACCAGACCCCTGAGCCCTTTCCCAAGGTACAGACTGGGCAGGACTGGTTCCCTGGCTATGCAGTCAAAGCTCTAGGACCGACTGTCAAACCCCACCAGGGTAATGAAATAGCCGGAGCTACAACCAGAGGCCTAAGGCCGGCCCGCGGTTGCCAGGGCGACCATTGTCATAACAGCCCTGCAGGAGGGGCCGCTGAAGGGGAAGAAAACGGTCTGACTGAAAAGGTTTCAAACAACTGACCCTATTGCATCTAGAGAAACGCTCCCTACTGTGCCTTCTGCCCGGCCTGAACCCGAGGCAGAGAGGACCCCAGGGGTTCAGAGCAGTCAAGGGGTCAAGGGATGTGAATTCCACTGCCCACTGCCTTGGGTTCAAGATAACTGATGGCTTTTTTAAGATTCTTTTTATTAAGTGTGTATGTGAGTGTGCGCGCGCGCACGCGTGCACATATGAGTACAGATGCCCAAGGCATCTTGGGAGGCTACTGGATCTCCTGGAGCTGGTGGTAGAGGCAACAGTTAATACAAACAGCTAAAGGTTCTAGTAAGCAGCAGAGTAGATCCCTTAGCCCCCAGGAATTCCTCCGGGAGCATTATTAGTATCTCACGGTTTCTGAGACAGGTCTCTTGTGGCTCAGGCTGGCTTCATGCTCACGCTTGGCGTAGCCAAGTATGACGCTGTACTTTGGACTTCCTGCCTCCACTTCCTGAATGCTTGCTTCAGCATAAAGACAGGCACTACCGTACCCTGTGTCTCCGCTATGTTGGAGATGGAACCCAGGCTTCATGCACGGCAAGCGCTCTACCATTGTGCTACATCCCCAGCCTCAACATGGTTATACTATTAACATTTGTGTTATAATAATATGCTGCTGTAATATAGTTATACTATGTTTATAATGTAATATAGTCATGCAGACATGAATATTCACAAATAATTTGAAGTATAACCATATCCATATTGTATTTGTAGCAAAATTGACATTTGTTGATGTTTATATACTTGCTGTATCTACTAGTCTGTTGATAATCACGCTATTAATTCATCAACTATTATCCAAGAATCTAGTCATGGTTGAATTCATGGCTATAGGGCTTGCTGTGTGCCAGGCTCTAGGATAAGGGTTTCACTAATATCAAGTGTGATTGTCATCCTATGGACCTTAGAGGGAACAGAGCAGGGGTGCAGTGTGACCACTAACCTGCCCAAGGCCACGAGCATAAAAAACAGTGACAGAGAGGCCCCAAGTTCCTGAGTTCAAAGTTGTTCGATTCTGCTTGCTAGAGGATTGCCTGGGGATCTTGGCACACACTAAAAAAAAAAAAAAAAAAAAAAAAAAAACATATACACTAAGCCCCTGCTTGGCTCCACTCCAAGCCCCCAGGACTCCTGGGACCGGGGCTCCTCCTTCCATCTAAACAAGGTCTCCAGAGAGATCAGAGGGGGAAGAAGCTCAATCACACTGAGTTTGACTTCACTGTCCTGGGAGAGCCGGGGGGTCCTCAATTCATTGTTACTGCAGCAGTGAGGGGACTGTAGGGCCACACGCATGGATGGTTGAGGTTTAGGGGGGGTGGGGAAGAGGCACCCAGAGTCAGTAGCCCCAGTAAGTACAGGTACAGGGTTTAGGAGGATAAAAATAAAAACTTAATCTCTGTCTCCCTTGCAATCATTTCCAACTTTTCTGGAACAGGGAGGTGCCCAAAATAAGTACCAGCATCCCCTCTTGCCAGCACTGGCTTCAGGGGAGCTGCTGGACTAATACATTCAAATTCTAAAAATGCCCCAGCCTAAATCATACCTAAGTTGAATGCAATTTCAATTGGTCAGTCTAAATGACCTCCCACCAGGCACACACCGGAGCTCCCTCGGGAATACACACTGGTGGGGTGGGGGCCCATCCTTTGTGCCTCCGTTCTGAACCACGCAACTGAGAGAAGTCAATAGCACTAGAACATGAAAAGGACCTGTGGGCAGGTGCTACTCTGAAGACACTCTGATCCCCACGCCTGTGACCCTGGGAAAAGTATGGGTCTGGAAGCCAGAGACAAGTGACAGTTAGAAACATCTGGGGAAGGTATGTCCTGAACAGTCTGCAGCTCTTACCACCCACTGCCTGAACGACAGGGAAGGGAGACAGTCAGGTATGGGGGTCCACAGATGTAACTAACTTCTAAGAGGCTGAGGCAGGAGGACCATGAGTTTAAGGTCAGTCTGGGTTACACAATGGAATCCTGTCTCAAAAAAATACCTGGTAAAGGCCAGAATGATCTAGAACAAACTGTGTATACCAGAAGCCAGCCACATCAAGGCAATGGCTAAGCAGCTTCACAGCGGAACCAAGACACATGTTCCATTTAGTACCGCTCTGCTCAAGACAATCACGCTTTTCATGACTATGGCAGCGAAATTAAAACTAAGTCACATAAAGAATCAACATAGTAAATAAACCTATATCTTAGCTCCCATGACCAAAAAAAAAAAAAAAAAATCTAGGGATGGAGAAATGGCTCAGCAGTTAACACCACCCACACTGTGTAGTTCAATACTATCTGAACTCCAGTTTCAGGGGTATCTGGTGCCCTCTTCTGGCCTCTATGGGCACCTGCAAGCATGTGGTGTGCATAAACTCACATGGGCATACACACACACACACACACACACACACACATAAAAAATAAATAAATACAACTTTTAAAAAATCGGGGCTGGAGAGATGGCTCAGTGGTTAAGAGCACTGGCTGCTCTTCCAGAGGTCCTGAGTTCAATTCCCAGCAACCGCATGGTGGCTCACAGCCATCTGTAATGAGGTCTGGTGCCCACTTCTGGCGTCCAGGCATACATGGAGGCAGAATGTTGTGTACATAATAAATAAATAAATCTTTTTTAAAAAATCCAGCCAGGAGGTGGTGGTGCATGTCTATAATCCCAGCACTTGGAAGGCAAAGGCAGGAGGATCTCTGTGAATTTGAGGCCAGCCTGGTCTACAAAGTGAATTCCTGAGCAGCCAGGGCAACACAGAGAAACCCCATCTGGAAGAAGAAAAAAATTCCAGATCACATTCTTGCTGAAATCTCTGATCACTGATCAGCTGAGACAATCAGAGGGCTCAACACCCTCAAATAACTTCCAAACTTCATCAGGGTCTAACTTTAATTGGGTGAGATGAACCAAGATCCTCATTAAAACGATATCTTTAGACTCAGTCACGACCTGGGACACATTATACACATTAAGGATCATTAAACCCACCAGAGTCATGTCTGAATTAAATAATTTGTATATTTGAGGTGATTATTTCATATTCTTCCAACTGGACAGAACGTAGCAAGGTTAATACACCCTCTCCAACTATGGTCTGAAGTGTGCAAGTGAACAGCTGGTTTAGACAGCAGTTTCAGCTGAAACAACTCAATTTAGGTACAACCGCATCAGAGAGCTCAGCATATTTATGAAGTTTTTCTTATATACATATTTAAATTTCCTAGTGTTTGGGAATGAACACAGGTCTTGCGCATGTCAGGATAGCGCTGAGTCACTGAGTCATGTGGCCAGCTCATGAATGTTATTGTTTGTTTTTTTTGTTGTTGTTGTTTTGTTTTTTTAGTGCATGTGTGTGGGTGCAGATGCTCACACACGCCTCAGCACCCAGATGGGGTCAGAGGACCACTGTGGGAGTCAGTTCTCTCCCTTCACCATGTGGGTCCCGGGGATCAAACTCAGATCACCACGTCTGTCAGCCACTGCCATTACATGCCGAGCCATCTCATAGGCTGAAGCTGCTGTGGGTTGTGTATATAGCTGAGAAGGCTGGTTCACCAACAACTAAGGTGCTTAAAGTGTCCATATATCAAATGTATGAATACTGTTTAAACTGACAGTGTTTAATTAGTTAAGATTCATATTGGAACCCCAACTTCCACTTAGCAAATTTCACACACAAGCTAAATATTTCAGATACAAAAATACAGTTGGGAATGTTTTCGTTAAGCAGACGATGGTCCAACAAAGGAACAGGGCCATGCATTTGTTGTTTAAATTATTTGATATTATTTATTTGGGGGGTACATGTAACAGAGTCAGAGGACAACCCATGGGAGCCACTCTGTCCTTGCACTATGTGGGATCCAGAATCCGACTCAGCTCATCGGGGTCTGCAGCACGCACCCCTACCCCACTGTGCCTTTTTGCCTGCCCCAACCACACCCTTTAAATTCCCAGGTGAGGAAAGGCTTAAGTCGGTATGAAGAGTCCTGCTCTCGGCTCTCGGCTCCAGGGTGAGGAGTTGTGAGGTTCAAATGATCTGCATAGCTTCTCACAGATACGTTTTTCCCTGTTAAGTGGAAGGTTAAAAAAAAAAAATTCTACCTTCAAGAGTGATACCAAGTTCCAAACCTTCAATGTTATCTGTATGAATGGAGAAGGCAGGAACGTCCGCAAGTGGTTTCTACCTGGGTTTTGGCATTGCTTGGCAAGAAACCCATCCTCCTGGATTCTGTACTTGGAATTTTAGCCACAGGGACAGGAGCCTCCCATGATGTCACCATGGGAGGCCCTGCAACGAGAAAAGTCACGTCTATGAGGTGTTCTTCAGGACTCCAGGATCCCATCTGGCTTGGTCTCAAGTCAGCTAATGGGACCCAGCTGAGCCAATCACCGAAGCCAGCGTGGTCATACTAGAACTTTCTAGAATGGTGGCTATGTCCTATATCCATGATGTCTGACAGAGCAGCCACACATGGCTATGGAGTACTTGGAATAGGGTTAGGGTGTATGGCCAAGAAGCTGAGTTTAAAGTTGTGTTTAATATGAGCTAATATAGTTTTAGTGAGCTGTACGCAGCAATGGCTGTCACCTTAGATAGTATGGACACAACCCTTCCCTTCCTCATGGCGGTCATTCCATCATCTAAACCATACCTGTTTCTCCAAACCTTCTGAGTATTGTGGTGGTTTGGGTGAGAATGGTCCCCTAAGCTCAGTTATTTGAATACTTGGTTCCCAGTTGGTAGAAGTGTTTGGGAAAGATTAGAATGTGTGGCCTTGTTGGAGAAGGTGTGTCCCTAGGGGCCAGTTCTGAGGTTTCAAGAGCCCAAACCATCCCTAGTCTCTCTGCCCCCTGCTTGTGGGTCAGATGTGAGCTCTCAGCTACTGTTCCAGTGCCCGCCTGCCTGCCTGCCTGCTGCCATGCTCCCGGTCATGATGGTTACAAAGTCTAACCTTTAGGAACTGTGAACCTCAAATTCAATGCTTTCTTTTATAAGTTGCCTCGGTCATGGTATCTTGTCACAGCCATGGAAAAGTGACTAAGATGGGTGTACATGAAGGATAGACAGAGAAGGTTGAGGGTTTGCCAAGAGAAGTTAGTTTTAGGAAGTGAAGTGGTACTGTCCATATGACTGGAGATTGTCTCCCACTTACACACTGATCTGGTCCTGGACGGAGGCCCAGGACCATCCAAGACCTTCTCTCTCTGTACCTCTAACTGTACTCTCCATCTGTAGGATGCATACGGGGTGGCCTGAAGACCCCACTCCATCCCGCTTCCCAGCCTGGGGTGCTCCGCCCTCAGCTCCCACCACAAACCACACAAGCGGTTATTCCAGCTCCATATGAAGCCCTCCTACTCCTCACATGAGCCAGCCCCTCATGCCTCAGAGCCTTGGCACATGCCAGCCCCTTCACCTGGAAAACCCCTTCCCACACATCACAATGATCTCTTCTCGTGCTTGTGAACTCCACGCATAAACCATATCCATCCTAGCAAGATAAAGCAGTCCACTGTCTGGGTGGTACCCGTATAACCATGTTCCTTTTCTGTCATAGAACTGATCACAGCTTCTAATCACGCATCAGGCCATGAGCATGTGTTGGCCTCTCTGTGGCTCTGGCCCTTAGTGCAGGGCCTGACATATAGTAGGGCTTAATAGCCATTTACTGAAGGAGGAAGGAAGGAAAAACACTTTTCTCTTAAGCTCTTCTCCTGCCATCCCTTACGTACACTGGAGCTTCTCAAAGTGATGTCCCCAGATCAGGGACACTACTATCCAGTGGGGACCTGTTAGACATACTGAGTGAGACCCTGGGAGTAACTGAGGTCACCGCCTTTGACCTCCTGCCCATCCTTCAAGTCGTAGGTCTAATTCTCTCCGTCTTCCTTACTCTGGAGTGTGCTCCGCCACATCCAACTCCATAAACACACTGGGTTCCTTTGTTTTCATTTTGAGAAAGGGTCTCATGTAGGTCAGGCTAGCCCAGCACTTTCGATGCTGCAGGGAGGCTGGCAATGACCTCCAGATCTTCCTGCCTCCATTTCCCTGGTGAGCAGCACCACACCCCACTTAAACGCAGCTAAAATATGCCCTTCCCATTAGAGCCGTTTCTACCCCATCTTAATCCTACCAGCAGCTACCATGAGGGCAGGAACTTTCTGCCTCCTTTGCCTTTTTCCAAACGAAGAACTTTGAGAGCAAGTTCATAAATGAATGAATGCTGTACAATAATAAACGGAGGTTCCCTCCATGGAAAAAGCCACAGCTGCCCTGATTGGTCCTGAGTTCTGATGTCTGACCTAGATGCTAAGTGTTGGATTGGTGGACGGTGGCGGCAGCTGCATAACAATGTGAATGCTTTTAATGCGACTTAGAAATGGGTAAGCGGAGGCTGGTGAGGCAACTCAACTCAACGTGGAAAGGTGCCTGCCGCTAAATCTCACAACCTAAATTCAATCCCCAAGTTCCATGTGGTCGAAGAAGAGAAGTGACTCAAGTTGTCCTCTGACCTCCACTCATGGGCATATCCGCTTACACACACGCACACACACACACACATGCACACACACACAGACACACATACACAATACAATTTTCAACCACTTTAGTGGATAAAATCATAGACGGTGTACATTCTTTACAACGATATAAGAGAAGCAGGGTTGGGAGATGCTTCAGAAAAAGTGCTTGCCACGTAAATAAACATGAGGACCCAAGCCAGAGCTCTGGTACCCACAGGAAGCAAAATGGATACAGCGGTAAACACTTGTATCTCGACCTGGGCGAGGCAGAGACAGAAAGAAAGCTGAGGCTCACTATCCAGGCCAACCAATCTGGCTGGCAAGTTCCAGACCATTGAGGGACCTTATCTCAAAAAACTGGGGGACAGGTGTGAGAAATAATATCCAAAGTTGATCTCTGACCTTCACACACATGTATATATGCATGCAACACACACACACACACACACACACACACACACACGTTGCTGTCTAAATGTGTACTTGGGAGGTAGAGTTCTTTCCTAGGATGCATGAAACCCCAGGTTCAACTCCCAACACTGCAATCAAATCAAATGAATTTATCGCAATGCTGGGATTTTTGTGTATGTTTTGTGTTTAGTTTGGTTTGGTTTTACAGTACTAGAGATAAGCATGCTAGGCAAGCACTGTACCACTGAGCTACATCCCAACTCTATGGCGCCTGTTTCCCATGTGCAGAAACTGAAGCATGGCCAGGCACCTGGTGATGGAGGCAAACTGGAACCAGGGCCATCCAAACGGCGATATGATGTCCCTATCCCCAGACCCACGTCTGTCTCCTCACACTGAGGCCACCTGGAAAAGTAAATCACGGGGCCAAGAGCCAACATGCCAGCAATGGAAAGCAGAGTCTCAAGTAATGTCTGCAGGGACAGGCAGCTGGGTC
Organism: Ondatra zibethicus; assembly: GCA_004026605.1. Taxonomy (NCBI): domain Eukaryota; kingdom Metazoa; phylum Chordata; class Mammalia; order Rodentia; family Cricetidae; genus Ondatra; species Ondatra zibethicus. Next base: position 71,828 of record PVIU01002620.1, read on the forward strand.
CCAGCGACCTGCCACCAGGCTCCCCAGGAAGAAGAGGCCCAGGTGTGTGGAAGGATCCAGTACTCTGCAGCAAACTTAGCATTTACAAGGGACAAAGTTTTTCCACTCAAATCCCCACTTGGAGCAGCCAGGCTCATGGGGAAACATTACCACGAGTCCCTGGGGCTGAGATTTTCCGTGTTTAGTCTCTCCTCACAGGAAAATTTTGTTAGAAAGTTTAAATGCTGCGACTATTTTTAGATAATGAGGTGCAGGGCCACGGTGTCAGCCCAGAAGTACAGAGGCTGGGTGTCCTCCCTCTCTCTAGCTCCACATTCCAATTCAGATGGCTGCACTGATGAGGACAGGAGTAAAAATTGTTCAGTGGGACCTACTTCATCCAGCTCAGACGTTCCCAGCTAGGAGCGATTGTGTCTTCTAGGGGAGATCTGATATCTAGGTTGTCGGGACTTGGGATCAAGGGATGCTCCTGGCATCTTCAAGTAGAAAACAGAGATACAGCTAAGTATCCCCCAGTGTAGAGGGGTGTCCCCCAATCACCTGGGCCTGAACACCCATGCCTGGTCAGATACCCCTCTTCTAGGCTAACAGTTCTCAAACTCAAGCCTGAAACCCCTACAGCCTGAGAGAACACAGATCATGGAATCCACCCAAGTCCCTGACACAGTAGGTCTGAGGAGGGCCAGATTTTAAGCCTCTGTCCTGTTTCCAGGTTAGAGTTTGATGTGCTGAAGGCTTGGTCTCCAACGCACCATTCAGAGGTGGGGTTTGGGGGTGTGTTTGGAAAAGCAAAGGCTTTTACTTATTCATGGATGAAACCTTGGATTGGACTGTCCCTTTGACAGAAAAGAGACCTGCCTTCATGCAGGCCCCGCCTCCTATCCTGTCAGCTCCTAGTTTGGCTGTTACACATGCAGGCAAAACACCACACTTCGAGACAGGGTTGGAGCCTGTCCTGGAACTAGCTCTTCTAGACCAGGCCGGCCTCAAACTCTCAGCTATCCGCCTGCCGAAGCACTGGGATTAAAGGCATGCGCCACCACCGCCCGGCCACAGAAAATTTTTAAAAAATATATTTCTTTAAGCTAGGAAAAAGAAAACCTTCCTGTCCTGGGTCATCCAATGGTCTTGAGTCATAGGTACTGATTCGTGATACCAACCTTCCCAGGTTTCTCCTGAGTACTGGCATCACTGAAAGAGGTGTGTCACACAAGTCTCCCCGCAATTCTTGTCCTTCTTGGACACCTGTAGCCGTTAGCACTGCCCATGCGCCCCAGCGCCCCAGCGTTGAGCCTTGGGTGTCACGCTTCCCCAACAGTGGCTGTGATCCCCCACCGGAACTGCATTCTGGAGAAAGCAGCCGCACCCTGAAAACACCACTTCCATGTCCCGTAGTTATTCTCTCGGTGCAGGGGTCGGAGCTGGAGCCCCACGCACGGGGGGCCAGTGTTCTTCCAGAGAGCTGCACCTTGGAAGGTCCCGTGTGGGAAAGTCTTTGTCAGGGCTGTTCACAGAAGTATCTTATCCAGGTTTCCGCGCCCCATGTTTGGAATGTGGGGACCCCTCCTGTCTTTTACTCAGATCCATTCTTTGTCACCTGAAGTTGTTTGTATAACCATAAACTCTTATTTTTTTTTCCTCCCACCTAAATCCACCCTGCCACACCTTGCTTGAGGAGTGAAATGAAAACACCCTCCGGCTCCAGCAAGAGGGAAAAGGAGCTCCCAGAATGGAGGGTTGCCACACACCAGCTTCTACCGCAGAGGGCTGGTCGCTTCCCTTGTTGATGGGGAATTACCTCTGGGTCCTGAAACTGTCACCTCTCACTTCAGGAAAAAAAAATGAGTCTTTCAGAGGCTAGGTGAGAAGCCAGGGCAGAACGGAAGAAGGACCAACAAGCGGAGTCTCTGACCCTTCATCCCCCTGTCCCACTCACCTGGGTATACCTCTCTTCCTAGGAATGAGTGAACACGGCTAACACAGCAGAGAAAACAGAACTGGAAAATCTTTATCTTCTTCAGCTCCCGAGAAACAGCTCATTCCTGACAGTCTTTCTACTTCGTCCATTTCTTTCTTTAGCATTTGTCCCATTTTCAAATTCTATCCTCATAGACAAATTTCATATTTTTCTATATTGGCTTCCAGAACAAGCGTACACTAGGAGTCAGCGAATATATTGGCTAACCTCCAAATCTGGCCCTTGGCTTGTTTTTATAAATAAAGTTTTATTGGCCACAACTGCAGTCCTTCATTTGCATATCGTCCAGGGCTCCTTTTAGGCTATAACTGCAGAGCTGAGTAGTTGACACAGAAATTGGATGACCTAGAACACTTAAAATAATCACATGGCTCTTTACAGAAATGTTTGCTAACCACGGCTCAATGTAAGAAGAAAAGAATAAATCTCATGGTGAGTTGCTTTGGAAGTGAATTTTTATAAATAGTACTATATCTAGACTCCAGATTCTGGGCTGTGGCTGCCTTATGCCCTGTCTGGCAATCAGCACAAGATGGGCCACAGAGCTGGGCTCCATCAGGGTTTTCTGTACAAAGAAAGTGAAATGCTAATGCCTCTTGAAGATGAAATTGGGTTTGCAAACTACAGAGGACTTTTCGAAAGAGCAGCCAAGTCCCTGAAATCTTGGTGAAGAACACTGGGCCGTCTCATCTGTAGGTGAAGACCAATATCTCCCTCCCTCCAGACTCTGCAGGATTGGTTGACACCTGTGAACCTGAAGATGCCATGCACCAAGTGTGTCTGGGGTACCATCTGTCAGCAAAGAGGGCAGAGCTATGTGTCCTGAGGCAAGTTACTGACATCTCTGAACAAGGGTTACTGTGAGACTAGATGCAAGAAAACAAGATGCCCAGAGCACCTCTGGGTGCTTGGCCCGTGGCAGGAGCTGACTTCAGTTTCTGGAACCAGAAGAAGGATGAGAAGAGGGCGCCCTTGGGTGTAAAATGAGGAAACAAATTGAGTCTGGGTCTCATGTAGCCCAGGCTGACGTCCAACATGCTATGCAGCCAAGGACGACTTTAAACTTCTGATCCTCCTGCCTCCACCTCCCAAATGCCAAGATTATAGGCGTATGCAGCTGTATCTGGCTTATGCTGTGCTTGGGGATTCATGCAGGCTGGGCAAGCACTCTAACAACACCCCAGACCCCAAATAAGTTATCATACAAAGTACCGTGTGTGTGTGTGTGTGTGTGTGTGTGTGTGTGTACATTTCCTCTGCTCTTATTCATCCCTCCCGCTGCCCGCCATCCTCCCTGCTCCATTCTTCCTGGTCACCTTCCTCTCCCTGAACAGTCCCCTCTTCTCACACCTCCTGCATCCTCCCTTCTCTCAGGTCCCCACTCCCCTCTCACTGTCCCCTTTCCCCTTTTCTATTTACATGACTCACACACATACACATTTAAATCTAGAGTCCGATATGAGTGAAACACGTGGATTGTGTGTTTCTGACACGTCCCCTTGTTTCTCTCAACACCATGGCCTCTCGCTCCATCGTGCTCTCACCAATATCCTGATTTCGTGTTGTCTTCAGCTGTAACACGCATGTGCACGGCTCTCCCAGCTATCATGAACACTACAGCTGTAAACACGGATGTGCACGGATCTCCCAGCTATGCTCAGTCTCCTTTGGATAAGTACCCAGGAGTGAACTAGCTGGATCGCACGCCCATTCCATCTTTAGTTTCCTGAGGAGCCTCCATTCTCATTCCCACAGTGGCTGCACCGGTTCACACTTCCACCCATGGCGGATAAAATTTCTTCTTTCTCCTGGGTGCAAAAGTTAAGGCAGTACCCAAACCTCAGCAACCAGGATAAAAGATACATTCATGCCATGCTGCTGTTTCTCATTTAATGATGCTGAGGATGGAGCCCAGGCCGTGCACATGCTAGACAATCGCCTACAGTGGATCACACTCCCAGTCCATAATGAACAATGTTTAAAAGTTAAAAACCCACACCAAAAACTTCCATGAAGAAAAAGTGTTTCCAAATGTACTACAGACAGGATCCAATTGCACCGACATCAGGGTGGGCACGGTGAGGTGAGGTCTGTACGTTTGGATCACAGCTCTCTTTACAGCAAATACTCTTTTTACCTTTCTCTGAATGTTTGGCACTTACTGCGTATTTAAATATCCATGGATGTATTTCCTATTAAAATAATGCATATTCTAGGTTTGCTGACACACACTTGTGATCTCGGAGGCAGGAAAATAGTGACTCCCGGGCCAGTCTGAGTCACACAGCGAGATCACGGTATCACTGATGCTGAATGTGAGCTTTGTGTCCATCAGGGTCCCTGGGCTTTGTTGACTTTCACCACTACAGACCCAGGTAGAAACATATTAACTATCTCATTTGTGCAAGGAAATTCTCCCAGCACCCCAGTGGGCATCAAACCCACTGTGCATGTGACTCAGGCTGGTGACTTAAACATAATAATGAAACAATTGTCCTGAGTGGAGACTTCATTCACTTGGTGTTTTTAAAAAGGTGTCCAGACAACTTCATACCTACTAGGTTGGCTACAATCAAAAAGACAGACAATAGGGCTGGTGGGATGACTCAGTAGGTAAAGGGGCTTGCTGCCAAGCCCAACAACCTGAGTTCAATCCCCAGACTCCACAAGGTGGAAGGAGAGAATTAACTCCTACGAGCTGCCCTCTGACTTCCATATATGCACTGTGGCAGGCACATGCCACACACACCACACACACACATGTAGTAAACTTTAAAATGTAATACAAAAAGACGCTAACAAGTGTTGGCAAATGTGCGGCAGAATTGAGCCCTCAATCCCTGCAGGTGGGGTGTGAAACCAAATGGCCACTGATGAGAACTGTCTAGGGCTCCTCAAAACATGAAGCAAATGTCTGCAGTTCCAAAAGTTGAGACTATGTATCAAGGCTTGCAGAGGCGCAGTCAAGGGAGTGTTATTTGCAGCCGACAACAGTAGGAAGAACCCTGCCCAGCAGCAGCAGGTGAACAGGTCAATGCGCCCTCAGAGCCCTGCACGGCTTTCAGCCAGAAAAGAGGACCGTGCTACTGATGCGTGCTACAACAGGGAGGAACCTTGAAAACACGCTGAGTGAAAGAATCACATGTGGTATGATCCCGTTGACAAGAAATGTCCAAACCAGAAAAGGGGCTGGTGAACTGTCTCAGTAGGTAAAGGAGCCCACTGCCAAAGCTCACAACCTGAGTTCCATCCCTGGGATCTACATAACTGATGGAAAGGGCAGACTCTGGTGAGTTGTCCTTGGACCTCCATGTGTATCCCATGGTGCATTTGTGAGTGCATGCACATGTGAGCACACACACAAGCGTATATTTTTAAAAGAAATCCCCAGAATCTACAGTAGAGACAAAGAGGGTCATGGTTTATTTGAGACTGATGGAAGTTGTTGGGAAGGGACAGCTAAGGGGGTGACTTTGGGGTGACGAAAGTGCTCTGGACTTGGGCTTGTGTTGCATGGCCTCGTACGTATGATTTTAAAAAAAAGGATATAGTTTAAAGGGTGAACTTTGGTGGACACGGTGGAGCATACCCATAATTCCAAGAGATTCAAGACTGAGCAAGGCAGGAAGACTATGAGTGCAGTCTAGCCTGTGCTATAGAGAGAAACACCACCTCAAAATAGCAAACAAAATAATAAAAAGGAATTGTATCTTAAATGGAAAACATCCTCGGGTGACTCCAGCATCCAGCAAGGACTCAGTGTCCGCCTGGTTAAATGGGTGGGGCTGGCAGTCACCGGCCTCAGAGTTCAAGGCTCCTCTGGGGTTAAGGACTGGCATTCCACGGGCAGATGTTAGCAAGTCATTGCTGTGCTGGGCACGGTTGTGACCTTCCTCTGTCTAACAGGGAGACATCAGGGTGGAAACTAACTGTCTGCCCCTGCCCTAGTTTCTCTCTCTCTCTCTCTCTCTCTCTCTCTCTCTCTCTCTCTCTGTCTCTGTCTCTGTCTAAGTCAGCAGCGAGGGTGCTAGCTTCAGGGAGAGGCCAGGCTCTCATTTTCATTGACAGACTCCATGTTCTAAGCCGTGGCTGTGCTAGGGTCAGGTCACACTATGCAGAACACAGGCGGGCAGAGGAAGCAAACTGATGGAGCCAAGGAAAGACGCGGCTGCCCAGAATAGTTCTGCTCATAGCAGGCTGCGCGAAAGAGTGAGGGTTGCCTCCCTGACCCAGCGAGGCTCCCATCCCTGCCTCTTCGAAGAGAGAGGCAAATGCTGGTTTTCAGCGGCCTGCATGATCAGGAGGTGTACATAAAAGGCGGCCCACACCAGCTCCGCACTGTCCAGAAATACAATCCACATTCAGCGGCTGCCTCCCGCCATGCCCAGGCAAGCCCGAATCCAGGTTTCTTCATGTCTTCCATACTGTCCCTGTCACCCAACTGAAAACACATGTTTTCGAGGTGGTGATGGCCTTCAATGGGGAGGGAAATTCTCTCCCCCGTGGAAAACCCTTTTGGTACAAAAATAAGTACGGGCTTGGTGATCTCACATGTGAGGGCGTGAGCCAGCTGACTCAGGTAAAGGTTTCTATGGCACTCGCGGGCCTGGGAATGCTGGACTTGTAGAGCTGCTGAAATCACTAAGTCGGTGCTCTAGAAACTGAAGGTATCTGATGCCCAATTGACTGGGAGTGTTGATTTCCTTTTAGGTCTCCAATGAAAACACTCCAACATTCAGCTGGCTGGAGAACAAAACTTCTCCCAGAAAGGACTGGCAGGTGTGTGTGTGTGTGTGTGTGTGTGTGTGTGTGTGTGTGTGTGTGAGAGAGAGAGAGAGAGAGAGAGAGAGAGAGAGATTACACGGCATCCAGAATGTCACATATATACAGAGAGAGAGAAGAGGAGCCTGGTACAACCGCCCCCTAAACGGCCGTTTTGAGCTAAACGCAATCACTCTCCAAAAGTCCTCAGCTTCGAGAAGCAGCCAGACCAACCACTTCTCTCTGCACTTTAAGAATCAGAGAGTTTGCAGGCTGCTTAGTTGTTGTGTTTTTGTTTGGGTGAGGAAAGTGTCAAATAAATCCATGTTTGCAGGCAGCAAACAGAGCCAGGTGATTCCAGAAGGGGCCCCTTCTGTTCCAACTGGTGGCTAAAGCCTTTCTCTTTTCTACATCCTTGACTCACGGTAGCTCAACAGCTATAAACTGTGTGTGTGCACGTGTGTGCTTGTGTGCTGGTGCACGTGTGTGCACACCCAGGCCAGAGACCAATTCAGATGTCATCCTTGGGTGTCCTCTCTCTCTCTCTCTCTCTCTCTCTCTCTCTCTCTCTCTCTCTCTCTCTCTCTCTCTCTGTAGCCTGGAACTTACAAAGTCACCTAGGACAGAAGGCTTGTCCCCCAGTGAGAGCTGGAGTAAGCTGGGTCCTCTGTCAGACAGCTTCAGGAAATGAATTCTGCCAAGCAACTTGAGGGAACATCTAGTCGATACAGACCTAGCTTCAGTCGAGCCTTCGGCTGAAAACACAGCCCAGCCAATGGGGACGGTAGTCACGTGAGAACCCAGGCGTGGGATCCAGCTGGCTGCGCCTATGCTCCTGACCCATGAGACTATGGAATCAGAATGCATGGTATTTGAGAGCTGCCAAGTTCAATTGTTCAAAATGGATAATAAAGGGTCCTTGTTCACTTCCCTGGAGGCTTACTGCCTCTCCCCCAAAACCCAACACAAGGGTTACCAACTCTTACTCAATATAAAAGACAAAGCATATTATTTTTCTAGAATGTAGCTCAAATGTAACATCAAACTAACCAAGGCGTGCCTTTGCTTTAGAACGAGAACCTGCCATTCAAAGGCTCCCAAGACACACCCAGACACACTGAAGTCATGCATGACCATAAAGCAAGGACTCTGGGGGTGTGACTAAGAAGTGGAGTATTTGTCTAGCATGCAGAAGGCTCCAGAGTCAATACCTGTGGCCATATAATATAATATTTATGCAAATATTAAATGTAACAATTATATTTTATATAATAAATTATATGAATATATTAAAGAGGAGGAGGAGGAGAAGAAGAAGACAGAACATTTTTATCAAAATGACTGCCTATATTTACTGAAGATGTGGTGTGTGCCAAACACACAACAGGGACTATAGACATGCTTCTTCTTCAAATAAATGCCTGTCATACAAGCGTGAGGACCTAAATTCAAACCCCAGAACCCATGTTTAAGAACACCAGGGACTGGAACCTATAATCCCAGTGCTGGGCAGACACAGACTGTGGAGTAGCCTAATCTCCTTGGCAAGTTCCAGGTCAATGAGAGACCCCATCTCACAGAAAGGGCAGGACTTGGGGAGCCTGAGTCTAAATAGATGGCTCAGCGGTTAAGAGCACTGCCTTCTCTTCCAGGGGACCCTGGCTCAGTTCCCAGCACCCACATGGCAGCTCACAACCATCTGTGACTCCAGTTCCTATGGACCTTACTCCCTCTTCTGGTCTCCTTCGGAACTGCATACACTTGATACACATAACACATATGCAGGCAAAATACCCATATAGATAAAATAAATATAAAAGAAAGGAAGGACGGACAGAAGAAAGGAAGGAAGGAAGGAGGGAGGGAAGGAAGGAAAGAAAACAGGAAGGAAGGAAAATGGGAAGGAAGGACAGAAGGAAGGAAGGAGGGAGGGAGGGAGAGAGGGAGGGACGGAGGGAGGGAGGGAAGGAAGGAAAATGGGAAGGAAGGAAAACAGGAAGGAAGGAAGGAAGGAAGGAAGGAAGGAAGGAAGGAAGGAAGGAAGGAAGGGTGGATAGTGCCTAAGGAATGATATTTAAAGTTTGCCTCTGGCTTCTACATGCACTCACATACACACACACATATACCCACACACATGAACATGCACCCAAATACATCCACATATAATTAAAACTAAAATGTATCTGCTTAGCCTGCCCCAATGTTTTTCTGGCAATTTCATCACAGATCTACTGGACAACACTCAGAGAAGCAATTATCTCTAGAGTCCAGTGGCTCCGATTCAAATCTGACGCCTTCCACAAACTGTGTGACTTTGGGTGAGTTCCTTAACCACTCTGAGCTCCTAAAAGACAAGAAGATTGCTTCATTAGGTTGTGAGGCCACAGAAAACTGACTCTTCACTCACAGCACTGAACTAAGAGCCTGGCACACAGCCACATTGATGCTGGTGACAATGTGAGCCCCATGCTTAACACGTACTGACTGAGATACCGGCCAGGAAACTGGAACCCATTCCACCATGAGAGTGCAGGGTCCTTAGAGAATTAAAACTGTCTTACAATCCAGGCACACCACCCCTGCATAGGCACACGAAGGAGTCCGTGAACACTGATGCCTGACTATCCACATTCCCCCGCCCAGCTGCTCACAGTAGGTGAGATATGGAACCAGGCCAGGGCTCGGCAGAAGATGAGCGGGACTGAGAAAATGAGGGGCGCAGACCCACTGAAATATTATTTAGCCGTAAAAAAAGAATGGAGTCACAGCATTTGCAGGACAATGGACAGAATCAGGACCGTGATGTCTCAGAATGATCAATATAGTGTTTTGTCTGCTGCGTGGAACCCCTAGGGAGTAGAGAAAGGGACGTGAACGTAGAATGGAGAGGACTGGGATGTGGGTGGAAGAAGGGTCATGGGAATGAGGAAGGACCATGAGAGGACGCCCACAATCCCAGCATGCCATGAGCACATGGAAACCTCACCATGTCATGCCTCACTTTGTAGAAGTTTTTAAGACAAAAATAAATTTTAGAAAAAAATCTAGCCTGGTATTGAAGTCCAGCCCTCAGCCTATTGAAACGCCTGTGGATTTTAATTAAACGACCAGGCATGAAAAACGACATTGTCGGGGGGGGGGGGGCGGCTGGAGAGATGGCTCAGTGGTTAAGGCACTGCCTGCTCTTCCAAAGGTCCTGAGTTCAATTCCCAGCAACCACATGGTGGCTCACAGCCATCTGTAATGAGGTCTGGTGCCCTCTTCTGGCCTGCAGGTATACATGTAGACAGAATATTGTATACATAGTAAATAAATATAAAAAAAAGAAAAACGATGCTGTCATTCATCTTTCAGCTCTGTGGTGCGTTGCTGGCAGCTTTGATGAGAAAGCCTACAAGTCATAAAGAGTCTCCCTACACTCTGACCACATGGGGTCCCACAGCAGGGCGGCCTGAGTGAGCTCCAACAGCTAAGAACTAATGCATCCCTTATGGGAAGGAGTGGGAGGAGCTAGATCTGTCACGTGATCCAGTCTCCCAAGTCCTGGGAGTTCACACAAAGGAGTCCACGCGTGACTTGTACACTGGAGTGGCCACAATTAGCAAACCAAAGCAGAGGTGTGTCCAGGTGAATGTGTATGCAGGATGTATGAGTTCGGTGAAAGCAGACCTTCAATATTGCTGGATGATGCTTTCATTTGAGAGGTGTCCACAGGGGCCAGCAAGATGGCTCAGCCATTAACAGGGATTCCCATCAAGCCTGACAGTCTGAGTTCAATCCATAGGACCCAGCATGGTAGCAGGTAAGAACCCACTCCTGGCCGGGCGGTGGTGGCACACACCTTTAATCCCAGCACTCAGGAAGCAGAGGCAGGCGGATCTCTGTGAGTTGGAGACCAGCCTGGTCTACAAGAGCTAGTTCCAGGACAGGCTCCAAAGCCACAGAGAGACCCTGTCTCGAAAAACCAAAAAAAAAAAAAAAAAAAGGAACCCACTCCTGAAAGTTGTCCTCTGACACCCACATGTGAGTTGGTACACATAAACAAATAAAAAGATAAAAAAAAAAAGCTGTCAAGATGGGAATTACCACACAAGCCTGGCAAGTTGAACTTGATTTCCAGCACCTATGTGAAGATGGAATGTTAGAACCAACTCCACTGTTACCCTCTGACCTCCATATGTGTGTACCATATGTGTGCCCACACTTACACACACACACACAAATACATCAGTACATACACATGAGCGTCATAATAATAATATATAAAATTTTAAAAAGAGCAGTGCTCATGGGGACTAGAGAGACAGTGGTAGGCAGTGTGCTTGCTGTGCAGGTATGACGACCTGTATCTGGACCCCCAGTGCTCACATAAAAGCCAGGCATGGTGATGCACCCATTGCTGGGGGCAGGAAAAGACAGGAAGAGCCCGGGAGCTCACTCACCAGGTAGTCTAAACCAAATGGTAAGCCCCAGTCTGATGATAGACAGTGTACACCAAAAAATATGGTGGAAAGTGATGGAGAAAGATACTCAAAGTCAACCGCTAGCCTCTACATATGAACATACAGAATAGAGTGTGCACATACATGCACACAAGTGTGAACATAAATGCGTGCATGCATACACATAAGTGTGCACACACATATGCAACAGACACACAGGCATGCACACATATACACACAGGTGTGCACACATGCATGCACACACAGTGCTCATTGCTAAGGTTGGTCACTAGTTATCAACTTACAGTCAGATGAAAGCAGCACTCTGGTGTGCAATTGCACAGAAGTGTGACTCTCCACGCTAACTCAGATATGCACCTCCCCCCCAAAAAGCTAAAAGGATCCTAAATGTGTCTGCCACAAAGAAATGTTCAGTGCCAGATAAGAAGGAATTCTTCCTGGTCTGAACGTTAACAATGCATACATGTACTTCAGCACCGTGTGCACAGGGCCATTTCTATGTCAGTAAAAATAGCCAACTGCTAAGGTCTAGAGAGACCCTGCCTCAAAAAAACAGTGGAGAATGATAGAAGCAGTCCCTAGACAGCATTCTCTAACCTTCAGACACACGGAACTCCGAGGCCAAGTGTTCACTGATTCCAGAATTTAGGAGGTTGAGGCAGGAGGATTCCAAATTCGAGATGAGCCTAGGCTACATCGTGAGACCTTGTCTCCAATACAGTAAAAGGATTTTGGAAGTTTTTTTCTTCTTCCAAATTGTTCACATGCTAACCACGGAAGAAACGAAAGTCCAGGCCAAGAGTGACAGGAAGATGACAGTGGTCCTAACTATTCAAAGCTGTGCTCTCTGAGCCTCACAGGGCAACTCCCACCACCCCATCCCTTCCACATCCTCACCACCACCCCCAAACTAGAGATGCTTCTGGCATTATCTGGTATCTGACCTCCCTGATGAAATGGAAATTCTAGACAGTGTTGTTTTGAGTATTTGAACACAGCTCCCTCTGAGCCCAGTAACACAGGGACTGACATGTCCAGGAGGGTTCAAAAGTCCAGCCTGCGTGGCTCAGATCCCTGACTTCTCTCCTTCTCTCTCCTCTTCTCCCTGTTCCCCCTTCTCTCTCCTTCTCTCTTTCTCTCCCTCTCCCCCCTTCTCCCTATCATCATAGATTGCTCTTGAAGTCATTACCTATTCAAAGATGACCTTGAACTTCTGATCCTCCTGCCTCCACTTCCTAAGTGCTGGGATTACAGACGGGCAGCACCCCCTCCAGTTTATGCAGTGCTGGGAATGAAACCCAGATCTGTGATGCTGGGTGTGTGCTCTACCCTGAGTCGTGACCCCAGCTCTTTTCCCTGACCTTAAATATAGGAGGAAAAGCTGATCGAGGTGACGTCAGCCTGTCATCCCAGAACTAGAGAGTTTAAGTGCATATCGTGAGCTGGATGTGGTGAGGCACACACTTTTAGTCCTAGCACTCAGGAGGCAGAGGCAGGTGGATGTCTGATTTTTAGGCCAGCTTGGTCTCCATAGTGAGTTCCAGGACAGAAAAACAGAGGAACCCTGTCTCAAAACAGGAAGATAAATCCAAGAGGACGAGGAGAAGAGCTTCACACCGCTCTACTCTACAAAGGACGGGCCAGATTCCAGGGTGCTCAGGAGACACGCTTGCATGAAATTCCACCCCGACCCCGGAGCTGTGACAACACAGAAGGCTTGGCTCCTCCATCCCGGCTGCACACTCCAGAGTTCGGAAGTGAGAGGCAACCATTTGCATTTCTAACGCGTGGGACACCCAGACGGCACTGCTGTTGGTCGTCAGAGGTGCCACTTTGGGAACCAACAACCAGAACAATTCTCTTAGGGAGTATTGGGGAAACTGGGACTCTCGGTGAAGTTGGCACAGTGAAGGAGTGACAGGCACACCGAGCTCCTTCTGATTACAGTGACAACCCCCTGCATCACCAGCCCTGGTGACAACAGCTTTTGTTAGGATGCAGCACACGCGCTGTTTAAGGGACAGGGTTGATAAAACCCAAAGAAATAAACCCTTCCACCCTGTGACTCAGAGATGCCAGGTCTAGGGGCTCAAGGCAGCACCCGGCAGGTGTCTCCAGTGAGATCTGGTCTCCAGGTGAAGGTGGAACAGCTGCACCCCTCTCCTGACACCCGTGCTAACCAATCTGCAGGGCCAGGATGACGTCAGCTCCGGTGGAAACTGCTCTCCTACTCTGACCTGTTTAGAGATTAAGAACACAGAGCAGAGGGCGCGAGAGAATATCAAAACGCGTGAATGGAAAAACGGGATGGAAACGCAGTCACCTGGGAGAGCGCGAGGCTGGCGCAGCAAACCTCACACTGTTTGGTCACGGAGTACAAATGGGAAAAAATTAACAGAGAGGTTTCCAAAATCATCTGGGGATGGGGATGTGGTCACATTAATTTTTTTTTAATTTCCTTTATTATTCCTCTAAAAGTATAAAATAATGACTTCAAAGTAATGTTATCACCACCCTTCTTTAAGGACTAGCGAATCACTGAGAAAGGATTCAAAATAATGACACGCTTGGCTTCTAGAGAGAAAGGGACTAACTGAAAGTTCTGATAAAGTTAGAAGATTCCAGAAGATTCTGGTCAGGTGAAAGGAAAGAGAAGATAGACTGCAAACTTTCTGATGATATCTCTTTTCTTTTTCTTTTATTCTTTGAGACAGAGTCTCACTCTGTAGCCCAGGCTGGCATCAGACTCACAGCAATTCCCCTGCCTCAGTCTCCCACATATGGTATGAGCCACCACACTTGGCTTTCAATTTGTATTCCAAGTTGAAATAAAAATAATTCACATATGGAAAAGCAAATCTGAGAACATATTTAAATGAGTTTCTCATACAACCACGTTGAGCTGTTTCTAAAGAAACGTCAGGGGAGAGGAAAATAGTTTAAAGATACATCAACTGTGGCTTTGCTTGGCTCTGTTTGTTTTTCCCTAGGACTGATCATTCGCTGGTCTGGCTTTCTCCTGGATGCCATGTCAGAACCCCTCAGCAGTGCAAACGGAGCAGGGCAGATTTATGAGGCACATGAAGCTACTTACATCTGCACAAACGCAGCCATGCAGGCACTCACCATTGCTTTTAAGGAAATGCACCGACCACCAAGTATTCCTTGGCAACCTGCCTCAGAAACAGAGCCATGGGCAGAAGGAGAGCCACGGCATCTGCCCTTTCTCCTCCCTCGAGAATGTCACACTCTACACATGTCTGTGACATGGAGCCAATTATCAATCAGATGTTTTCAGATTCTCCACAGCTTTGCACAATTCTCCAGTCAAATATCTTTTTTGCTATTATTACATTCGCTCATGCATTTGGGGTTGGGAATGCCTGGGTACCATTGTGGACTTTTGCTGGTCAGAGAACAATTTGTAGGAATCAGTTCTTGCCTTCTATCATGTGGGTCCCAAGGACTGAGTTCAGGTTTGGGGGCAAACGCCTTTACCTACTAAGCTATCTCAGCAGGCCCTCTCAAAGATATTTCAATGTCAGTCACAGACTGAGACAGGAGTATCATGAATTTGAAGTCATTCTGAGCTACAGAGTAAGACCCCACCTCTAAGTAAGTAAATGGGTTATGCTAACATAGAGTACCAAGTTCTATTGCTTCAACAAATATTCTGTTACAAATAAGAGGCACGCATGTCAGATAGACCACATGTGAATTCCCACAACGCACTGCCATGAGGCAGTTGGGCAGTGAAGGATGCTAGCCCATTTCGGTATGACCAACTGCAAGTGGAGAGCTACATGTCAGAGCGATGGAAGTTCAACACCTCCCCACCCAATCGTGACTGTAATTCACTCCTGGACACTTCTGTCTTCCACTATGGAAGCCTGGGGGACTGAACCCAGGTTGGTCAGGATGGGCTGCAAGCTCCTTTACCTGCTGAGCCAGCTCGTTGGCCCTGAGATGCCAAGTACTTCTAAACCTTGATGCATGATAAACCTCTATGTATCCTTCAAAGCCCATCTCTAAGGCCTCTTCTGTGCAACCTTCTTTAGCTGTGATCAATATCAGGTAAAGTTAGAGAAAAGCTATGTCACTTGGGAGGACTGGTTACTTGGAAGTCTAATTCAGAGTGTTGTTGTCTCCCATCTCCCTTGTTAAAACGAGAGTAGGTTTGAGAGAAGAAATAAGTTCCTCTGTTCAGCTGTACAGGGTAACATCTTCAAGAGGTACACATGAGGCTAAGTGAGATACAAAGCATTCCATTCAGATGACCTCAGGACATAAGAGGTAAGGGCTGGAGGGATGGCTTCCTGGGTGAAGGTACTCGCCACCAAGCCTGGTGACATGAATCCAATCCCCAAGACCCATATGATAGAAGGAGAGAACCGTCTGCCACAAATTGTCCTCTGACCTCCACACACACTCCCGACCCCATACACATACACTGACACACATACACATACACTAACTCACACACACATACACTGACATACATACACACACACTGACACACACACACACTGACACACACATACACTGACACACATACACATACACTGACACACATACACATACACTGACA
>PVIU01002620.1:87717-166600 GCA_004026605.1 Ondatra zibethicus
ACACACACATATACATACACTAACACACACATACACTGACACACACATACACTGACACACACATACACTGACACACACATATACATACACTAACACACACATACACTGACACACACATATACATACACTAACACACATTCACATACACTGACACACAAAATAAATATATAAAGGGGAAAGGAAGAAACCAAACATATAAAAGCTCTTGGGTGGTGGGATGTCGGGATGCCACTACGCGTCTCTCCACACTTTTACATCTCGTCCCAAATGCTCAACAAGGACTCAGGCACAAAAACGTAAAATAGAGGGAAGGCGCGCACTGTACGGAAGAGCAAACTGATTTTCACACGCACGTCAGAGGCAGTCGCCTTGGACACCCTATTTAGGAAGATGGGGGGGTCTGCACAGATGGTGACCCTTCACCCCGGGAAGCTTACCTTGTTTGTTTGTGTTTTTAAGCCCCCACCAGCTGGCCCCCTCTAGGCAGACACTGTTTCTAGCAGTTCCAAAAACAGTTTGTTCTGAAGTACTCTATTGCTGAGAATCGCCAACAGGCCTGGAGGACCGGGAGGGAGAGACCAGGTGCCCATGACATCGGTGTCCCCTCCCCCTCCTGCTTCCCAGGCAGAATGCTCCATCCCCAGGTGGCCCCACAGAAGCAATGTCCTGGGATTTGCATAGTGCGTTTCTGGACCAGGACTCCGGGACCTGGTTTCTTTGAGCTCTAAGTAGATCCTGTGTCACTGCAGCGAAGGGAGCTTCAGAAAATGTCTGAACCTGTCCAGGACATGGTGACCTCTGCGGGTGTGTGGAGAAACTGTCACGCCTCATCTTGTCCAGCGCTTCCACGAAACAAGCCTTAGCTTCTTTCGGCTCTTGGTTGTCCATGTCGTGGGCTCTATAACATTCCCCTAGGATTCACTTCAGAATGTGCCCTTACTTAGAAAGAGCATCCTGTGTGGACGCAAGGATGGAAAGAACTGGGAGGGATCCCGCTAAAGCAGCCTGACCCTAAATCCAACGAGAGCATCCTTATAAGACATGGAAACAGGGCACGAGGTAGAGAGAGAGAGAAGGCCACGTGAGGACATGGGCAGAGAGGAGAATCACACTGTGAAGAGTGAAAAACTCCAAGACCACCATATGCCGAAAGAGACAGGAGTCTCCTCTGCAGCTTTTAGAGGAGGCACGGTCCAGCTGAAACCTTGATTTGTAGACTTCTATGGAGTTCTGGCCTCCAGAACCATGAGAGAATACATTCCTGACACACCAGCCCCCGAGTTGTGACGGGTTGACCACTGTACTCCTCTTCTGCCCTGAGTGTCTCGGCAGCCTGGTTCATTGCCATCTGTCTGGAGCCCAGCATGCTTCGTACCAAGTACCAACCTCTCTCCCCAGGCTTTTCTTCTCTATCAAAGCAGTGGACTCCAGGGCTCCACCCACTCCCAGCCTCAGTGAGATGGTACATCCTACACCCTGCCTAGCAGACATCTCAATTGGACACTAGGAAGAATAACATTCTGGGACCATGGTGCCCTCCAGAGGACCAAAAACGTAACCCACGCAGAGCACATTACAACATTTGGGGAACACAAATTTTCTTTCCCCGTCTCCAATAATCAGTACATCTGCAGTCTTGCGCCTTTATTAGCCTTTCTGCCTAGGGTTCTCTGTAGCCTCCAATGAAAACTGAGCGCGGTGGTTTGGATAGGCAGGGTCCCCACAGACTCATGTGTTTGAGTGAGTGGCCTTGTTGAGGAAATGTGTCACTAGGGGTCAAGCTTGAGGTCTCATATATGCTCAAGTTACATTCAGCGTGGGGGACAGTTCACTTCCTGTTACCTGTGAATCAAGATGCAGAATTCTCAGCTCCTTCTCCAGCACCATGTCTGCCTGCACACTGTAATGGTAATGGACTAAACCTCTAAAATTGTAAGTCAGCCCCGAGTAAGCGCTTTCAGGGTTGTCCTGGTCATGGTGTCTCTTCACATCAGTAGAAACCCTGACCAAGACACAGAGCCAGGAAGATTCTGGGACTCCTGGAAGACTCAGAAGCTTAGTCAGTTCTGAATAATAAACTACGCTGGCGTTACAGATGATCAGTTTATCAAGCTGTGATTTGTTTGATTCCTGCGATCACGATGCAAAGAAACCATTGTCCCAAACAGAAGCCCAGTGAGTTGAGTTCACACCCAGCTAGCATGTGCTGTTATGACCCTTGATAGGCTCTCTGGTATATTCCCCTCACTACCCGTGTCTGTCTCTTGGGCTGGTGATAGATGAGAGCCGATCACTTATTTATGTTTTTAATTATGTACATGTATGTGTGGGCGTGTGCACATGAATGCAACTGCCCTTGGAGGGCAGAAGAGGGTATCAGATCTCCTGAAGCTGGAATTACAGGAATAAGTGACTTGGTCAACATGGGTGCTGGGACCATACTGGGGTCCTCTATAGGAATGATGGCACACTCAACCACTAAACCGCCTCTCCAGCCCCAAGGGCCAATAATCTGATGAAAGGAGAAAAGTGATAAATTTCTACACGTTGTAAGCTGTGTTCACACTGTGAGAACTGGGGCTGTGACGTGGGGTGGGGGTGGTGATGTCTGCAGAGCATCTTGGAAAGACAAGGCCGGTAGGGAGCCCTCGAGGAACCCAGGATGTCAGTTGTGCAATGACAGTAAAGCAACGCCCATCAGCAGTTAGGTTGCAAGGCACCCACAATCACTACTGTACCAGGAACACTCTGTGCCCACTGATAAGGATTTTGAAAATCTCCAGTTTGGGGGTTCCTCCACCAATGCAATAAGCCAAATTAAATTGAATTAATAAGATCAGATTTAACAGAGCAAAGCAACTCCTGGGTGACTCTCTGAAAGGCAGGAGAGAAATCCCGAGGTAGGTCTAACGAAATGCCCTGTAGGCGTGGTTTTGAGCAGCTCCAGAGGAGGAGCTGACTCTTGGCGGGCTTTCTGAGGGGTGGGGTCTGGAATGGGAGGAGTGGGGCCAGGTTCCCAGATGAACATCTGGGCGATGAGGTTTGGAATGGGGGGACGAAATTGGAGCAGAGATTCCCAGCATCCACAGTAACTTTTTGCCATGCCAAAAATCAGGATTCAAGATCTAACAATAGGCTGGGGAGATAGCTCAGCGTTAAAGTGTTTGTTTCAGAGAGCAATCATGATGACCAGAGTTTGGGTCCTCAGAACCATGTAAATGCCACATGATTATAGCGGCCCATGTAATTCCAGTGCTCAGAAAACAGAGACAGGAGACCCCACAGCAAGATGGCAAGTGAGGTTAGTCATATTGGCAAAATCCAGGTTCAACTGAGAGACCCTGCCTCAAAGAATAAGGGACTTCAGCCTTGACCTACACACACACACACACACACACACACACACACACACACACACACACACGTTCACCTGCACATATGCAAGTACTCATGCACACCGCACATGCACATGAGAATGAGAAGTGCTAACAAGCCCCACTGACCCTGCTGCTTTGGTTTCACTACCATGACAAAGCATTATTGGCAGCTGTAGGCAACAGACACAACTTCCCAATGTTCGGGAGGAGCAAAGTCCAAAAGCCAGGCGTCACTGTAGTCCGGAGAGGTCTCTCTTGGAGCTGACAGCCAGCCAGCTTCCCACTGTGCCCCGCATCGTGGAAAGAAAACAAGAGAGCTCACTGTGTCTCTTTAATGAGGTCACTAATCTCACTCACAAGGGCCCCACCCTCAAAGCTCCTTGACCACCAAATGCCCACCACTGACATCATGACCTTGGGGGTTCGGATTTCAACACAGGAATCTAAAGGGACACAGACACCCGCTGTGCTGCGTTCAGTTTATAGAAACACTGGGGCAGGGTCCTTTCGGCTGAGGTGACCTTGAACTTGCTCTATGAAATGACATTTAATTAAATTCTATAGCGATCAGAAAGTAAGAAAATAGGGTTAAGAAAGACAGAAGCATCTCTCTCATCAGGCTGACCACAGACAGCCGTCCCAGGAAAACCCAGGCAACCGTCAGCCCTCTGGTTAGAGGCGGTGGCTTGAGAGATGCCTAAACAATCTCACTTCCTCCAAGACTGGCTTCTAATGCCACCCTCCCTGACATCTTTCCCCAAGGCTTGAGGAAGAATCCAGATGTCTCACTTGCACATTTGGATTGCTATCCCACACCCCATCCCCCCATCACGTACGTGTATATACCCAGGATCACCTTCTCTACCACTGAGTGGGTTTGAACCACTGAGTGGATTTCCAGGAAGTAGCCAATTTATCACTTTCCATCCTTCCTCCAGTTCTCAACACACACACACACACACACACACACACACACACACACACACACACACACACCAGAGTTCTAATTCATTCTGACACCAACCATGTCTGGAAACCAGGATACAAGTAATGTCAAGGGCTCCCAGGTGAATTCCCAGAGGTCTCCTCTAAGTGCACACAGGAATTTCACATTAGGGTAGAAAGATCCCATGGTACAGCTATGAGCTCCTGAGCACACACCCAAGTCAGAGGACCACAGAGACACCCGCCTGCGTGTGTTTACTGCTACACGGGCTGGGGGAGCCGAGCTATGGAGTCAGCCTTGATTCCCATCAACGGGGGGGGGTGTGATCTGGGGCTGGAGAGATGCCCAGTAGTTAGGAGCACTGACTGCTCTCCAGAGGACCCAGGTTCACTTCCCAGCACCCACATGCTAGGTCACACAGGCCTGCAGCTCCAGTTCTAAGGGCTCTGGCGCCCTCCTCCAGCCTCCATGAGCAGCAGACAGGCAGACAGTACACATGCAGGCAGACACTCGTAGACATAAAACAAAAATAAATAAATCTTTAAAATAAGAAAATGTGAGGCACACACTGTAGAGTTTTATTCTGCCATAGAGAACAAAAAATGTGTTATTTCAAGAAAATAGATGAAATTGGAGATGATTATATTAGGTGAAATAAACTAGACTCAGAAAAGCATGCAGAGCCTAGGAAAGGGGGGAGGGGAGAGGGAGGAGAAGAGGGCAGTGGGGAGAGAGAAATGTGATATGAAAATAGAAAGAGCTATCTGGGAGACAAGGGGAAGGGGTGAAGCAGGGGAAGAAAGGCCAAGAGAGATGCTGGCTGATTATGGTGAAAGTACAATCCATACTACACCAAAAACGGCATCGTGAAACAGCACTTTGTTAACAAAACACACCAGAAAAAAAATGGCAGTGGCCGATGAAGTTGGGGTTAGGAGCCAGTGGAAGAACATTCATGGTTCAATCCCCAGAACTACCCCCAAGCCAACTCTAAGAATGTCCTGGTGAGCAAAGGCCACCCTGAAATCCCAGCATTTGAGAGGCCAAGGCAGCAAGATTGCTGTGTATTGAAGGCTAGCCTGGGCTATACAGAGAGATTGTGCCTCAAAATAAGAAGCTTTTCTTTTGCTTTTGAGATAGGGTATTAACTCAGTAGCCCTGGCTGGCCTGGAACTCGTGGAAATCCCCCTGCCTCTGTGTCCTAAGTGCTGGAATTAAAGGGGTATACACTGCACACCTGGCTAAGGAGTTTAGCTTTGCTTTCATATTTTTTATGGATTTCATTTATTTTTATTTTAGGATGTGCATGAATGTTTTGCCTGCATATATGTCTGCATGCCATGTGCATGCCTGATGCCCACAGAAGCCAGAAGAGGGGGCCACTGGGCGGTCGTGAGCAATGCATGGGTGGTAGGAATTGGGCCTGGGTCCTTTGCGAGAGCAGACTGTGTTTTCACCTGCTGAGTCATCTCTCCAGCCCCAGAAGTGTTTTAAAATAAAAATTTCAAGTTCTTATTTCAAATTTAAGTTTTCAGAATGGAACCTAGGCCACGTACCTGCTGGTTGACCCGGACACCGGCTGCCTAGGGCTCTTGGCAGCCCTACCGTAACACAGTTGGCACCAAGCCACACCACTTTAATTATCACAAGCTAATGAGAATTGAACTTCAGCAGATTCAATACACAGGATCACGTCCCATCCCCCGAGTGAAGACCAAATATAGTCACTCCTGTGGCCCATTCCCCCTGACACCTCGGGAAAACTAAGCCACCAAATACACAGGCCTGAGGCTCACCAGGGACCAAATGACCCACACAAGAGCAGGTAGGGCCCATTGAATTTTAATGAGCAGTTTATTCTCAGCGAAATATCTGTCTTGTTGGTGTCAGGCAATGACATGACCTGATTTTGCAAAATCTCCTGGGCAGGTTGGTTTGGTCTTCGCTGCTGTTGGGCATCTCTGGGAACATATTAGACCCAATGGCTTGGTGTGGACATTAGAGTTTAGCTTGAGCTCTGTAGGCACTTAGGGATGGATCGTCCTTCATTGTGGTCAGCTATTCTACGGTAGGATGCGTGTTAGACCCCTGCTCTATTCACTAAGTCCTGTAGAATATCCTCAACCAAGTCACGCTCACAGAATGTCTCTAGACTTTGATAAATGTCCCAGGCTAAGAACCAGTCTTGCATCGCCCGCCAAGCCTGGCAAGCAGAATTCAATCCCTGGGACTCACATGGTGGTAGGAGACTATTTCCTCCAAGCTGTTCTCTGACCTCCACATGCAAGCCACGTGTATTCACCGACAACAGTTAAATAAATTAATATAATTTAGTAAAAGAACTTGACTTGTGTTGGGAGCTATTAAGGTAACAAAAAAAAACCAATAATTGTAGAAGCTATCTGAGAGTTTTTTCCTTTATTAATAAAGTAATCGGGTCATAAAGAAAAGATTTTTTAAAAAGATTTAAGCCAGGCAGTGATGGCGCACGCCTTTAATCTTAGCACCTGGGAGGCAGAGGCAGGTGAATTTCAGTGAGTTCAAGGCCAGTTTGGTCTACAGAGCAAGTTTCAGGACAGCCAGGACTGTTACACAGAGAAACCCTGTCTCAGAAACCAACTAAATAAATCCATCCATACATAAAGTAGCCAGGCTTGAGAAGCCCCAGCCAACACAGCACATGCACCAGGGAGGGATGATCCAGCTACAGATGCTGCCTGGCAGCTGGGGCTCTGAAGCCACACAGGATGTGACCTCCCTGTGCCCCACTCAACACCAGCAAAGCTAACCAGCATGAACAGCTCCCAGACCAAGTGCCTTTCATGTGTCACGTTAGCTGTCAGACTTTGAAATGAGGAGACATGGAAAATGAAAATGTGGAGGCTGGGAAGGTGGCTCAGCAGTTAAAAGCACTGGCTGCTCTTCCAAAGGACCAGGGCTCAATTCCCAGCATCCACATGGCAGCTCATAACTGTACCTCCAGTTCCAGGGGATCCCACACCCTCATGTAGACATACATGCAGGCCAAACATCAATGCACATATAACAAAAATAAGTAAATCGAAATGTGTAAAATCTGAAACCTGGGCTAGAATTCAGGAGTAGCTCCTTCCGGCTTTGGTCCCAGTGCCTCCTCCCCACCCCAGGATTCTTCTTATCATCTCGCCCCAGTAGAAGCAATTCCTCTGTGGATGAATTTCTGATGAAAGGAAGGAGCCACACAGGGTTTCCCAGACACCAGGGCAAGGACAGCAAGAGATCTGCTATTATGGACACTGGGCATCTATTAAGGAGGTGTGGCTGAGCGCCCCCCCCCCTTATAGAGCCCAGACCACAAGCCAAAGATTCCAGGAGAGTGCAACTTAGGAAACCAATGAGTTTACTGGGCTCACTTTCAGAACAAAGGTGACCCCAAAACATCCACACCCTGAAAGCTTCACCCCAGGATGAATGGTGTACCCCAGCTGCATAGATGGAGTCTCCCCTTCAATTAATACTCCCACTCTCCGGAGACTCCCAATTAGGGCAGAATTACATACTCATGGCTAGGAGTTACAGAGGGAGCAGGATTCTCTGGTGACCAACCCCACCTCGCTGTCTCTGAGGGAGGTCAGCAGGCTGAATCAGTGCAAGTGGTCTCAGCTGCCCTGATGATGATGGCAGTTGTCAGTTCAGTGGACACTGTTCATCCACTGCCTTATCCATACTGTGACTCCCCTGGAGTGTTTGTTTGTTATCGGAAACCCTACACCAAATCCTAACATCTGCCTCCAGCCATGCCCCCTTCCTGCCCATGAACTTTCCCATCCCTGACTTCTCAACAAAGCATGCCATGCCCTTGACAATAAGGCTCAGTCCCACAGCCAAGACCCCTCTTGCCCTCTGTTGTCTCCTACCAGGTTCCCAATTTTTCCTGGTCTTTTTAAAACCATGCCTGACATGGATCCTGCGCTCTCAGCGGCTTGCTGGTGAAAACCCAGAGTCCCCACAGGCTGCACAGATCCACAACAAGACTGAAACTGTCCAGATTCCCCATGAGGCCCAAAGCACAGGATTATTAAGCAGGATTTTTTTCAACTTCTATAGCTCTTAGCAGCCTTGAGCAGAGCAATGGGTCAGGAGGAACTAAGCATGGAGCATCAACAGCTCTGAACACAATAGGCCAGAATATAAACCAGCAATAGCGCCTGGCCAACAACCCCATACAGCGTGTCCTGTAACGGCAAACGGTTAGACAGACCCTGAGTGGTCTGTGGCGGGAAAGTGACTAAGGAGACTGAGACTATCATACGATAGTGGCAGCTCACACTCACTGACGTCATCAAAATCCACGTATCCGAGCTGGGGAGATGGCTCAGAGGAAAGTGATTGACTTACAACTGAACTGTGAGGACCAGAGTTCAGATCCACAGAAGCTGTGGAAAAGCCGGGGTGAGGGAGAAATGAAATTCCAGAACTAGGTGGCTAAGCCAGTGAGCTTGGGGTCCAGAGAGAGAGAGAGCGAGAGACCACCTCAGCATAGAAGAGGGAGACACCTGTAATCAACCTTGGGCCTCCACTCCCTCTCGACTCCCCACCCCCTGCGCCCCTACAAACAAACAAACCTACACACATGCAAACATGGATCCCATACACACTTGCACACACAAGCACATATACAAAAGAGAGGAAAAGACAAAGAGAGGGAGACATATAGACAATACATCCTTCAAAGTGGGGCATGACCTTGGGACCTGCCTGGCAAGTAAGTCCCAAACAGAGGGGATGTGTTCACATTCTGGTGGAAGCCTTTAGGAACCAGTGCATCTCTACCCTGTTCTGCCATGGCTATGTGTGTGTGTGTGTGTGTGTGTGTGTGTGTGTGTGTGTGTGTGGTTACACCACAGCTTAGTGTAGTTATACCATGGCTGTCTGTAGTTATACCATGGCTCTGTGGAGTTACACCATGGCTGTCTGAAATCACATCATGGTTGTGTAGAGTTATACCATAGCTGTATGGAGTCATACCATACCTGTATGGAGTCACACCATAGCTGTCTAGAGTTATACCATGGCTGTCTAGAGTCATACTATGGCTGTGTGGAGTCACACCCTAGCTGTGTAGAGTTACACCATAGCTGTGTGGAGTCACACCATGGCTGTGTGGAGTTACATCATGGCTATCTGGAGTTACACCATGGATGTGTAGAGTTACACCATAGCTGTGTGGAGTTATACCATGGCTGTGTGGAGTCACACCATGACTGTAGAGAGTTACACCATGCCTGTGTGGAGTCACACCATGGCTGTGTAGAGTTACATCATGCCTGTATTGAGTTACAACATGGTTGTATAGAGTTACACCATGGCTGTGTGGAGTTATACCATGGCTGTGTGGAGTCACACCATGACTGTAGAGAGTTACACCATGCCTGTGTGGAGTCACACCATAGCTGTGTGGAGTTACGCCATGACTGTGTGGAGTCACACCATGGCTGTCTGGAGTTACAGCATGGCTGTCTGGAGTCACACCATGGCTGTGTAGAGTCACACCATGGCTGTGTAGAGTCGCAGCATGGCTGTCTGGAGTTACAGCATGGCTGTCTGTAGTCACATCATGACTGTGTAGAGTTACACCATGACTGTGTGGAGTCACACCATGGCTGTGTAGAGTTACACCATGGCTATCTGGAGTCACACCATGGCTGTGTAGAGTCACACTATGGCTGTGTAGAGTCACACTATGGCTGTGTAGAGTCACACCATGGCTGTGTAGAGTCACACTATGGCTGTGTAGAGTCACACCATGGCTGTCTGGAGTCACACCATGGCTGCCTGGAGTCACATCTTGGCTGTGTGGAGTTATACCATGGCTGTGTGGAGTCACACCATGGCTGTGTAGAGTTACACTTCTACCAGTCTAACTCCTTGAATAACTCTAACCCGTAGTCCACTGCTGACCAGCATTGTACACTTGTAGAAAACATGTGCATGTTGTGTAAAACCACTGAAATTTGAAGACTGACTGTTTCTGTGGCATATCCTAGCCCATACTGACTGGTATATGTCCTAAGGAAAACAAGACAGTGGATTAAAAGCTGAGGCTAGCTATTACAAACATATACGCGCCCAACAACACAGTCCAAAAATACAAAAAACAAAAGTCCACAGACCTGAACAGATAAGCACGGCGTAACAGTAGAAGACTTCAATACTATGCGGCCAACTGTGGTAGAGTAACGAGACAAGCTGATCAAAGGCAGACAGTCTTAGGAGACTAAACATGATGGTGCACACCTATTGTCCCTGCACTAGAGAAGCCCAAGAAGGGGTGTCATGAATCTGAAGCCAGCTGGGTTAAACAGTGAGAACCTGGCTCAAACTGAGGAGTCGTCAAAGTGGGTGGGAGTTAGCATGCTCGGTTACTAATGAAGAAATGATCTATGGATGGTATAACAATTTATGAATTTTTTGAGACAGGGTCTTGAGATTTAGACCAGGCTAGGCTACAAATCGCTATCCCGGGCTGGCCTCAAATTCATCCCAAGTACTGGGATGGCAGACTTGCACTGCCACACTTGGCTTGGATGACTTTAAATGAACGAAAAAGAATGTAGATCTAGGCTGGCGGCTTTGATTCACATGCTAAGAATGAATGAAACAAATAATGGTAAATCTTGGCCGCCATTGGCTGAGGCTCACTGTGTGCCAGTTGCTGAACCAGATATTTAGTGTACATGAACCTGAAACCTCAGAGAAGCCCCATGGGGGAAATACAGTTAGTGTTTGAGGAGTGTGTGTGTGTGTGTGAGAGAGAGAGAAAGAGAGAGAGAGAGAGAGAGAGCGAGCATGTTTGTGTGTGTGCATGTGTATATGCATGTGTATTCACACGTGGCAGACAGAGGGTGTTGTCGTATATCTTCTCTATCACTTTCCAGTTTATTTTTTCCTTTTTTTTTTCTTAAATTCCTTTGAGACAGAGTCTCACTATCTCACTATGTAGCCCAGGCTGGCCTGAAACTCACCAAGATCCAGCTGCCTCTGCCTCCTGAGTGCTGAGATTAAAGGTGTGGGCCACCTCCGCATTTTTTGACACATATTTTTGACACATTTCTCGCTGATCCCAGAGGTACATGGGCGGCCAGGCAGTGAACTCCAGGGGCATGCCTTTCTCTGTCCTGTCCTGCCCCAATAGCTAGGGTAATAGACATGGGTCACCAAGCCCGGCTGTTACATGAGTGTTGGAGATCTGAACTCAGGACCTCATGCTTGTACCATAGATACTTGCTGTGGGATAATGCTCTTATACTCTGTAAAAATTTGTCACTCATATTGGTTTAACAAAACTCTGATTGGCCAGTAGCCAATCAAGAAGTATAGGCTGGGCAACAAGACTAGGAGAATTCTGGAAGTCTGCAGTCGCCACCCAGACACAGAGGAAGCAAGATGAGAGTGCTGCACTGAGAAAAGGTACTAAGCCACGTGGCTAAACATAGATAAGAATTATGGGTTAAGTTGTAAGAGCTAGTTAATAATAAGCCTGAACTAATAGGCCAAACAGTTTGTAATTAATATAAGCCTCTCTGTTTCTTTGGGACTAAAGGGCTACAGGACTGGGCAGGACAGAAACTTCCATCTACAGATACTTTGTCCATTTATTTTGTTTTTCAGATAAAGAAATTGGGAGATGAACTCATTTTCCTCCCATTGCATCCTATTACCCAATCTTTTATCTTTTAAAAACAAACTGAACCCCAAGGTTGAGATGGCAGGTGCCCAGGTAGATGCCCACACCATAGACAGGGAGGATTTGAGTCTAGAAACCCAAGAATTCCCAACTTGTAAAACACTCAGTAAGTCTGCAGCCAACAGACAGGGCACCAGCATCAGCAAACCTGACAAACTGGAACTCTCTCTCAGCAGACACCCCAAAGCCCTCCCAATTCTCAATCAAAATCAACTATACACTGGTCTCACCCCCAATAACATGTTTTTGGTTTTGGTTTGTTTTTTTAACTTTCAGACACAGTAGCAGTATATTGAGATGACTCAAGTCCTGGCACCTGCATATTTACGTGAACCCAGCCTTTGCTGACTTTGCTTTCTTATTTAACCTCTCTGGGCCTCAGTGTCTATGGTGTAAAAGGAAGCTGCCAAGAAGGCCAAGCTTGGCAGGTTCTTGCAACGATTCCTCATGTCGGTGTATGGAAAGAACTCACAACAGGGCTGTGGAGATGGCTCTGTCAGTAAAGCACTCACCTCACGAGCATGAGGACCCAAGTTCAATCCCCAGAATCCAGGATGTTTTAAAAAGCCGGGCATGACGGCACATGCCTGTGGCGCCAGCAGTAGGAAGGTGGAGGCAGGCAGATCCCTAGCCTATTCTGTGAGCTCCAGGCCAGTGAGAGACACTGTCTCAAAAAATAATATGGAATGTGGCTGAAGAATGACAATTGAGGATGGCCTGTGGCTTACACACACACACACATGCACGCACACACGCACACACGCACGCACACGCACGCGCACACACATGCACACACGCACGCACACACACGCACGCACAGCTCAGGGCAGTGTCAGTCATGATCAATACTGTGTAAACATGGGCTGCTGTTTGTTGATACCTTCCACAGATGTCAGCTTCGTAGCATATATATTCATAAGATAGGAAATGATATGCAAATTTAATAAAACCAGCTTCAAGGTCGCAGAGTGAGGCTTTATTATAAAGAGGATTTAGGAACACCGGTCAGCATGGTAGGTCAGGTATAGGATTGGAGTCCTGCAGACCTAGACTCTGCCATTTGTAGGCTGTGTGGTCCTAGGAAGCTGACTTCTGAGCTTTGGCTTCCTCACGGGGAAAGAGAGAGAATGGCACTCCTGCCTAGGCAATCAATAGGAAGTTCTTAGTGATGCAAGCTCATTAAGTGAGTGCAGCCAGAAACTGCTGAGCCCTTGCCTCAGGCTCGCCTAACGAAGAGGACCCCTTCCATGAAGACAAAGATCTAACGGCCCATCATCTAACTAATAAAGCAGCTTGGAGCTTCCAAAATGAAGTCACAGGCAAGCCAGAGGAGCCCCTTTCATGGATAAAAGCAATCCCAGCGGGGGGTTGGGGGTGTTGGTGTGGCAGCTATTTAGGGAAGCCATAGAGTTTTACTTCCTTGAATCTGAACACGCTAATGGAAGGCGTGCTCCAGACAGAGCCAGGACGCCTTCCCAAGCTCTCGGGAAGGTTGGCTCTCTGCAGGCGTGTTGACGGTGGTATATTTAGGGTGCTAATCACACCCAGAAACAGTCCCACCTATCTCAAGACAGGGCAAACCCAGCTGAGGCTCAAATTAGCAGCACTCTGCAAAACCCCACCAGCCTTGAACTCAGGAGAGTTTGCTGGGAAACTCTTCCCAACCCTCTAAAGTTCAGTACTCAAGGTCAGCTATAAGGGCAGCCTCATGAATGACCCCGAGCCAGACTCCCTGGGCCTGAAAAGCTGTGTGTCAATCACCTTTAGGTAAAAGAAAGTACCAGCTTATTAATTCCTTAAAGAAAACTCAAGGGGAACAGCAATCAGGATTGAAGCATTTAGGTAAATTTCATACATCATGGGAGCCACACACACCCCATGCCTGATCTCCTGATGGCCACGCCAGCTCTGACCTGTACTAACAACTAAGTATATTTCAGAACAATAGAGGCAGAAATAAACCACCTTAAATACATGTATGTAGAGCCCAAAGGACCAAAGCTGGGAACGGTGACACCCAACTGTCATCCTAACACTTGGGAGGCTGAGGCAGCAGGATGGTGAGTTCAAGGCTAGCCTGGACCACATGCAAGACCAATCTCAAACAAATAACCATTCAGGAAGCAGAGACAGGAGGATATCTGGGAGTCTGGGGCCAGCCTGGTCTGTATTGTGAATTCTAGAGCTTTCAGAACTGCACAGTGAGACCCCATTTTAAATTAATAATGATAAATAAAAGGTACACAGTCAGGGCCCCACCCTTCCTGGGGCACACATCTCAGGGTGAATGGAACATGAAGAGGAAAGAAAAACTCCACAGAGCCTCACAATTCGAGATCACGGTTTGTAGTCTTGGCTATGCATTGTAATTCATTCACAACCTCAAAATCAATACGCATGAGATTCCCACGGTCACCCGAGGACACTTAAGCGTGTGATTTGTCCAAAGACCATGTCCCTAGCCACGCTCGAGTGAGGTAGCACTCGGCTGGCTTGCTTTTGTCCCCTTTATTGTAGTTGTTGGGTCTCAGGCAGTCCGTATTTCTAGAAATGTGCTCAACCTGGACTGTGGATGGGTTTCTGGCAGTTAGAGAAAAGCCAGCATCCCTCGGGAACTTGGGAAACTGGTGCCCATCGGCCAAAAGGAGTCCTTTCCCTTAACTCTGACAGAATCTACCACAGAATATTAAAGTCCATGCTGGCTTCCAGACTCCTTCCATCTCTATTCGGTACACATTTCATAGCTCAGGCTAGCCCTCCCTTCCCCACAACTACTCATCCTCCTTACAATCCGTGCGATTTCTCTCTCCCTCCCCCTCCCTCCCTTCCTGTCTCTATCTGTCTCTGCCTCCCTCGCTTCCTGTCTATCTGTCTCTCCCTCCCTCCTCCCTGTCTGTCTGTCTCTCCCTCTCCTCTTGCTCTCCCACTATGCTCCATTCTCCATCTCTTGCTGCCTTGCCATCTCCACTGTCCTTTCCCACTTCCTGAGCCCTGGCCATGTCCGGTCTGTTTGTCTTTCTGTATACTTTGGACTCTTTCAGATGCCTCTGGATACTTTCTTCACTGCGCCCTTGCGTACAGTACTCACTGTTGATTTCAATGTTTTAAACAATTAAAAATTTATTACTTTTTGCAGGGGTGCCACTTGTAAATCCACAGTGTGTGTGTGGAGGTCTGAGGACAAACCTGGGGGAGTTAATTCTTTCCTTCCACTATATGGGCTCTGGTGACTGAAATCATGTCAACAGGCTTGGCAGAAAATGCCTTCAGCTGCCACGCCATCTCTGGGCCCTCGTGGTCTCCCAGCTAAGGCAGAAACACTATCTCATTTGCCTAAGTGCAAGAAGGGACCACATGCCTAACGGAGAAAACCTATGTGCCCGTCCAACCTTCCTAACGCTGTGACACTTTAATACTATTTGTCATGGTGTGGTGACCTCAACCATAACATTATTTTGTTGCTACTTCATAACTGTAATTTTGCTATTGGTATGAATTGCACTGTAAATATCTGACCTATATCGTGACCAAAGGGGTCACGACCTACAGGTTGAGAACCACTGTGCTAGAGAACCTTCACATATGGACAAGTGTTGGTGTTAGTGAGTGAATACAATATAATATATTAAGAAACACCCAAAGAGCAAGAGTATGCAGAGATGGAATGGAGGTTTGTAGGACCCTGACACTGGGTCTTTCTTCCAGGATCCTTGATGGTATAGTGTAACCACTGTGAACCATAAGACCTGACTACATACAAAAGCTACAGCTGCCTGCTGAGTCTGGCAGCAATAAATAAATGGCTTGTTTGTTTGTTTTAAGATAAGTCTGTAAGTTTGATTTTTAAGAAAAGAACAAAACAGAGGCTGGAGAGGTGGCTCATCAGTTAAGAGCACTGACTGCTCTTCCAGAGGACCTGGCTGAAATCCTAGGACCTACAAAGTAGCTCACAACTGTCCATAACTTCAATTTCAGGGAGCCCAATATCCTCCCCTGGCCTCCTCGGGTACCAGGCACACATGTGGCTCACAGACATGCACGTAGGAAAAACATCCATGTACATAAAAACAACAAAGAAAATCTTTAGATTTTAAGTTAGGGTTTCCCATCAGCCCCTGCTGCCTCGGGAACCTCCCAACTGTATTGGCTCTGTGCAGCATGCATGCCAAGACCACTGTCAACCCCAATCAGGAAACCTCCTTTGCAGTGAACCGTGGCGAATACAGAGAGAGATGCATGGCTGCCCCAAGATGCTGAGAGCAAGTGACGGGCGGATGAGGGATGAGGGCTCGCCAGTAAATAAGTCATCTGATAAACTGCTCCATCCAAGACTGGGGAACACTGAGGAGACAAAGAATGTCAGAGCCGGGAGGCTGGGAGACATGCTCATCCTGCAGCCAGAGCACAACCTACGTAATCATGAAACTCACAGCAGCTGAGGTTATTTGTACTGGACCCTCCTCCCATGGTGGGAGAGGGACCCCATGGAAGTGCCCCTCACTGTTGAACTACTAGCTACTGATGGACTTCTGGGAAAGGGAGTTCTTCAGGTGTGTGCCTTCTGGTGAATCCACCCGGCTCCATTGCACAATTCTAATCCCACGGCCACATAGACAGATGCCCTTGAACAAACCCAGAGGGACAGAACAAAGCAAAAGGGCGTGGATGTGGGGAGGAGATTAATAAGAAAGAGGAGGGAGAGGACATGGAGGGAGGGGGGAGGGAGAGGAGAGAGATGGCTGAGGGCAATCAGAATGCCTTACATACAAGCTTAAAATTGTAACAGAATTAATTTAATTAATAAAAAAAGCATTAAAAATGCCTCCTATGGTCTCTACTCTTTAAGGGGAAGCAGCTCATACTGAAAGTTTTTATTATATTTCACAGAATATGGATGTTTTGCCTACACGTATCTGTGTACCACATGTATGTAGAGTCAGTAGAAACCAGAGGAAAGCATCAGATCCTCAGGACTGACTGGAGTTACAGAGCTGCCATGTGGGTGCTGGAATAGAACCCAGGTCCTCCGGAAGAACAGCCAGGGCTCTTAACCACTGAGCCATCTCTCCAGCCACTCAGTAGCTTTCAGTTAATTCCAGCCTTTTCCTCCAGTGAGTGCACATGCGGTAGGGTCTGGCACGCCACACTTTAGAACAATGACAGCAGCAACGACTTTGGACATCGTTAATTCCTGCGTAGCTGAATAAAGTTCAGCTTTTCACCTGGGCCATCTCATCACATCCTACCCGAGAGGCCGTCCTGGGGATGCTACATTCCCCAAGATGGAAAACCAATGCCATAGTTAATCAACACACACAGCCAATGAGCAACAAGTAAGATCCATGGGGAGGGGGATGTCTCCATGTTGTATGTATATGTGTGTACTACCTGTCTGTGTGTGTGTGTGTGTATGTGTGAGAGTGTCTGTCTGTGTCTTTGTGTATCTGCCTGTCTGTCTGAGTGTGTCTGTGTCTATCCGTGTGTGTTTTTATGTGTATACATGTGTGTGTCTGTCTGTATCTATGTGTTTATGTGTGTATGGGAGTCTGTCTGTATCTGTCTGTGTGTTTATGTATGTGAATGTGCGTACGTGTGTGTCTGTATCTGTGTGTTTATGTATATGTATGTGTGTATGTATATCTGTCTGCATTTGTGTTTATGTGTATGTATATATGTGTGTATGTCTGTTTCCATGCGTTTCTGTGTATGTATGTATTCGTGTATTCGTGTGTGTGTGTTGGTGTGTGTATCTGTCTGTCTGAATCTGTGTTTATGTGTTTGTATATTTGTGTATTCATGCGTGTGTATCTATCTATGTCTGTGTGTGTACATGTATGCACTGCCCAGGACATTGAGCAATGGCTTCCTTTGTATTTTGATTCAAACAATATAGAAAGAAGAAAGCAAGGCCCTTCCTCCCCCCCCCCACCTGACCCTCAGCTTCCTTGCTAGGCAAAGCCTCCGACAATCCACCCTGTTCTCCGCTGCACACACAGATGCCCTGAACACTCACTCACAGGGACTCGGGAGCCCCGCTGCGATGCTCAAAGCGGCCCCTGCGGACAACATTCAAAGTGGCTGATAAGCATCTCTCAATCAGGACTCTGGAAGCTACAGCTTTGGAGGCAAATTGCAAATTCGATTTACATTATGCTTGGCCGCTTTGGATACGATAACGGCTGGTGGCAATGGAGGGACCCAGCCAGTGCCTCTGCAAGAACTCTGGGTACTCAGGCAGCTCCTCTGATGATCCATTCTTCTTGAAGAAAATTTACCCACAGTCACAGATGACCGCTCTTGGCAGCAGCAGACCAGTGACCTTCACCCGCCTCCCACACACCCTCTAAGAAACACTGGTGAAAATGTAAACTGAGGTCAGCCTGGGTTACCTAACAAAATGCTATCTCGAAAACAAACAAAAAAATCTGCAGTTGTCCAGAATAGCCTACTTTTTGGAAGCATCTTGAGAGGCAGAATACATACCCTGTCAGCCCTCATATCCTGAGGTTCTCCAATCCTGCCTGCACCATGACTGGCTGTGTGTCATTATGAGAATTACTTGACCTCTCTGTGGTTCCTGTCAGATGTACCCTACCTCCCAGGCTAGTCGCACGGATGAAACTAGCCCTGTCACTGGGAAGAGCTTAACCAGCTCACTGACTCAGTTCAGCACCCAGTAGCACTGATCCTGGGGGGCAACGATTTTAACGTTATTTAAAAGCAAGCAGAGGACCACGTTGATTTCTCAGGCACCGACTAAACATCAATCAGAGCAAGGCAACTACCACGCACTAGTAGAAAACCAGCACCCAGAAAACTGTTCTTCCCCTTTCCTTTTCCCATTTGTTTACTGCAGTAGAATATGCATGCTCTAAAATCTATCCTTGCCCAATGCCTTTGAGTGCACCAGCATTGCTGTGCCACTGGCCCCAGGACCTTGGCATCGACACCTAGCGACATTCTCCCCAGCAGGGCAACCACCACCCTGCTTTCTCTCTCCATGGCTTTGCTGTTCTAGGGATGTGAAGTAAACAGTCCCTTTATCTGCTTTCTCCAGCCTGTCTTCTTCCACTTAGCGCAACGCTGTCAAAGCCCGTCTGTGTTATAGCATGTGTCCATCGTATGTGCACACGTATTCACATGGCAGCAGTCATGAGCAGTGCCAAGCCATGTGCTCACTGGCACACTCACAGCAAACAAAAGGCAGCGTGTCTGTACGTCATGGGTTGAATAAAGAAATGCCCTGTGAAGGTGCTCGTGTGGAAGGCTGGATCATGACGGCTCTAATTTAACTAACAGAACTATTTGTAGATCTGCAGCTGGATGGACCAACCCTTGAGGGGGCAGGCCATGAGGGGCGTGCATGCTGTCAGAGTGTACTTTGTCCCTGGCCCCTTCCTGTATACCACATGCTCTGCCTGGCTGCAGGAGAGTCACATGACCATGAGCCCCGGCCTCTAAAGTCATAAGTCAAGAATACATTCTCCCTCTTCGATTGTTTTATTCTGGTAGTCGCTTGCCAAGCAGAAAATGACCAATATAGCATAGGATGGAATACTACACAGGCACAAAAAGGCATGACGTTTATGTTACAACATAAACCTAGAAAACCTGAGTGTCGGGCTGGAGAGATGGCTCAGAGGTTAAGAGCCTTGCCTGCTCTTCCAAAGGTCCTGAGTTCAATTCCCAGCAACCACATGGTGGCTCACAACCATCTGTGATGGGGTGTGGTGCCCTCTTCTGGCCTGCGGGCATACATACAAGGAGGCTGAACACTGTGTACATAATAAATAAATAAATACTTTTAAAAAAAAGGAAACCTAAGTGTGAGAAAACAGGCTCAAAAATAAATACTGTATTAATCTACGTATATGTGGTACCCAGAAGAGGAAAATTCAGACATGCAACGTAGAGGAGCAGCTGTGTGGGGCGGGGCTGGTGGGTGGGAGTTCTTGTTTAACGTGTGCAGGGTTTCTATAGAGGGGGCAGTGGGAGTTTGGATGACCAGTTATCTCCATAGTACTTAACCTTCAATTTTACAGTTACAAGTCAGTAAAAATGAAAAAGTGGTGAGCAATATGTATATTTGACTACCAAAATAATAATAATAATAACCTATTTAGTCTATCTACGACCAGACTCATGTTTCTCACACTTGAACGTGCAACTGTCCCGGCTGACAATAAAACGCCTCTGTGGTAGTGTGGGAAGGCAGTTGCCACCTCCAGTCAGCCTCTAGGGGGCGGTAATGCTGTCACAGGTGGAGATACCCAGGTGGGCATGTAGTAAGCACCCCATAACATAGCCCTTGTTTGGGGGGGTGGGGTGACCAGGGCCATGCCTCAACAGATGGAGTGTTTTAGCTTGATGCCGTAGACCCACATAAAAACCCAGTGGTGGTGATGGTGTATGCCTGTAAGGCCCAGCACTGGAGAGATGGGTCAGGCAGATCCCCAGGGCGCACTGACCAACCAGTGTAGCTGAAATAGTGAGTTCCGGCTCGGTAAGAGATCTGTCTCAAAAATTAAGTGGGAGAACTATGGAAGGTGATACCCATGTCTGCCTCTACCTGGTCCATGGTACGTACTCACAGAGGTGCTTGCACACATACACACCAAAAACCTTCTGCTATCATTCTGGTTCTGTGAAGAATGTTGAAATGCATCCAGTCCTTCCCAATGACTGTCTCTCTGGGATCTGCTCACTTTAAGAAACATGCTTCGACCGGCCACCATGGGCCTCATGCACCTACGCGTCTGCACGGAGCTTCCCCCAGACACCCAACACGTTTCCCACACAGCAATCCGATCACACACAGCAAGCTTGTTTGTTACCATATGAAAAGACCTCAAGCAAAAAGAAGCGAGCCTAGGCCCTGGGGATGGATGGGGTTCTTCCTGTAGCACATCTACCCCTGCTGTCAGCATCCCTGAATACTTCTGGGGCTGGAAGCTTGATGCTGATGGCTCACAAGCGGGAAGGCAAATTGAACAGTCAGGGTGTGTCCTCATGGATGGGGGCAAAATGCACTCAGGACCGCCAAGCTCAGGCCCACCGTACCACGGGACAATCAGGTGTGCTCTGGACCCCCGGTGCTCAGGAGCCTGGGGCAGGAGGAGCCTGGACTACACTGTCTCCAGAGAGAAAGAGGAAGAGCAGGAGGTGGGGAACAGGAAGGAGGAGGAGGGGGAGGAGGGGAGGAGAAAGGGGAGGACGGAGAGGAAGATGAGGGGAGGTGAAAAAGGAGGAGGAGGAGGAAAAGAAAAAGGCAGACGCTGGATGGTGGTGGTGCATGCCTTTAATCTCAGCATTCAGGAGGCAGAGGCAGGCGGATCTCTGTGAGTTCAAGGCCAGCCTGGTCTACAAAGTGAGTTCCAGGACAGCCAGGGCTACACAGAGAAACCCTATGGGGTGGGGTGGGGGGAGAAGGAAGGCATGAGGAGGGGTGAGGAGGAAGGGGAGATTTCCCTGATCTAAGCTGAAAACTGCCCATGTGGATTAAGACTGAAGACTGCACCTGGTGTTCTGTCTGGGGGAATCCATCTCCTAGACACAAATCCTAAACCAGGACATCTCCAAACAGAGCTCAGAAGTTTCTCAGGAGCAAAAGAAACACCAGTTTTTCCCGGGCAGCTAGACCCAGGCACAGAAATCTCCTCCATCACCATGACAAGCTTTCCTGATGCCCATCATGGGCCGAATGAAGCAGAGCACATTGCGTGTGTGACATCGGTTCTCAACCTGTGGGTCGTGACCCCCACGTATCAGGTATTTACATTACAATTCATAACAGTAGCAAAATTACAGTTACGAAGTAGCAACGGAAATAACTTATTGTTGGGGGTGGACCACAACACCAGGAGCTGTATTAAAGAGTCGCAGCGTTAGGAAGAACTAACAGCAGAATTAACAGCCAGTCTTCCCAGCACTGTGAGGTAATCACACTCCTCTTCCTGCTTTGACAGATGGGGAAACAGAGGCACACAGAAGTTTACCCGCCCCCCATGGTTGCAGCTCACATCTAGAAGAGGCAACACTGTGATCCAAACCCACATAGCTTTAAATGGCAATTTAAAATGTGATTTATGTAGGCTGGGGAGACAGCCCAGGCATTAAGTGCTTTGGCTGCTCTTGCAGAGGATCGACTTGGGTTCCCAGCACCCACACCAGATGGCTCAAAACTGCCTGCCATTCCAGCTCCAGGAGATTGATGGCCTCTTCTGTTTGTATGTACATGCGCGCAGAGACACAGATAAAATGTAAACTGTATCTTTCTTTACAGTGCTGTCTGCATCCTGTGAGGTTGAAAGCACACCCTCAGGAAACCACAGGGAAATGAGACTCGGGAATTCAAACTTAGCCACAGAACCACCATTACAGTGTTCCCAGGGGCCCACAAGCTAAGGGCTAGCTCAGCAGCCTGGGGAGATGTTGGCAGGTGGTAGGACCTTTAAGTAGTGAGACCCAGTGGGAGGAAGTTAGGCATTGGGGCGCGCCCTGGAAGGCTTCCTGGGACCCGCCCCTTCCTGTCTGCCTCTCTCCTTTCACTGACCCAAAAGCAGCAGAGACCAACTATGGACTGAAACTCTCAAACCACAAACCAAAATGGAACCTTTCCTTCTTATAAATCGATTTTTCTCAGGTGTTTTATCGCAGCAACAGAAAGCTAAATAACCTAACAATAGTAAAAAAAAAAAAAAAAAAAAAAAAAAAAAAAAAAAAAAAAAAAAAAAAAAAAAAAAAAAAAAAAAAAAAAAAAAAAAAAAAAAGCAGCCGTAACAAAACCAGGGCAAGGGGGGTAAACTCACATCCAGCCACAAAATACCAGTAGAGAAGACAGCTCACGATTCTCTGTCACACCGAGAGCGTTAGTCATGAATGGCCATGACAGTACCTCTCCATTATCTCGAGTTGCCGGCTTTGTCAATGCCTTTTCATGATGGTGCTCGGGGCTAGAGCGCTATCCCAGCATGCACAAAGCCCTGAGCTCCATCCAGAGAGAAAGAGGCAGAAGGCTGAGATGCAATTGACCTTGAGTTTCTGATACACCGGGTTTGGTTAGTGTTTATTCATCCCACATGATGCTGGGGTTCACTGTGCCCTTTGCATTCATCTTGTACAATGTGTTGCGAGAATATCGCCCAACAGCATTTTTAGCATAATTATCTCCCATGCATATATAACAGAGAGACCTACTCAGACTCTTGGTTCTTTACCTGAAAGTCAAGTTTGGCAGCATTATACCTGCCACCTCATGATCAGCTGCATCATGAAGTCTTGGTGAAGTGCACTTGAACCTTTATTAATTCTCCCAGGATCCTCCAGGGCTTCATAAGATTATGTAGATTAAGCCGGGTGGGGTGGCGCACGCCTTTAATCCCAGCACTCGGGAGGCGGAGGCAGAGGCAGGCGGATCTCTGTAAGTTTGAGACCAGCCTGGTCTACAGAGCTAGTTCCAGGACAGGCTCCAAAGCCACAGAGAAACCCTGTCTCGAAAAAAATAAAAAAAAAAAAAAATTATGTAGATTGCCCAGATCACAAAGTGGCAAGGTGGGGGGCAGAATCAGGACCTAGGCGCTGTGCTCTGGTTTTCTGTCTACTGACTGTCCCAAACAAAGAAGAGGCCAGGCTGTGCCCTGTGGGCTGGCAGAAGGCGGGCTGCAGCATACGCCTACAGGCACTGTCTGTGCTGGCTTGAGATCACCATGGCCTCCTATAGACACCTATGATGCATTCTTTACCCAGTTGCACCAAGGTTGCAGCTCACATCTAGAAGAGGCGACACTGTGATCCAAACCCACGTAGCTTTAAATGGTGATTTAAAATGAGATTTATGGGGGCTGAGAGAGAGCTCAGCCATTAAGAGCGTTGGCTGTTCTTGCAGAGGATCAAATTGGATTCCCAGCACCCACACCAGACAGCCCGAAACCCAGGTTGAGACTTGTAGACACACTAGTTTCATCTAGCCACCCTTGTCAGGGCCTCTAATAACAGCATCCTAGCTCTCCTTTGAAGACCATGCTCGCCTGGTACATTGTGCTTGGGAAGGGCTGATCTCACTCCCTGAACTGGCCAATGAGAGCAATATGTCTTCCAGAAGCACAGGCCAGAGAAATGGTCATGCCTGACAGGTAGGCAGGATGTTCCACACATCCACAGGAGCCACTTGGAAATAAGTGTGCTCTTCCCATATGGAGCTAAGGGGCTAGGATGCAAGTGTGGTGCTCCCAGCAGCTACTCTGTCACCCCAGGAGAACCTGCCTGACTGAACACAACATGGAAGGAGGTGGGGCCGAGAGCTGGGGATAGCCCCTAACCTTGGTTCTCCAAGTAGCTGATGATACCCCAAAAACCTCTCAGTTACAAAAGTCAAGGAGCAGCAGGTTTGGGCCAGTTTCTGTTACTTGCAACCTAAAGAGTTCAAATAATTACAACCATAAAGTTCTATGTTTTTTTTTCAATCACCCACTAGGCAAAGCCCAAATCCTGTTCACAGTCATTGCTAAATACAACAACATCCAACCGCAGTCCACCAGCCTGGGAAAAGCCACCGCCTAATTCTTCATGCCTGGGATTGCTTGTGGAGTCTATTTTCAACTCACTGTATGAAAGAAACCATGAAAACTCCAAGTAATTCATGTGACCCCTCTGCCCCAAAAGGGACAGACAGAACTGGACCTCCAGCGAGTCCCGGAAACCCCTCCTTTATACCACCCCAGCCATCAGGGGACATCTGGCCCCAGGCCCCAGCCAGTTTAGCGGAAAAGCTAGGAGCTGCAATTATACAGAGAACCGACTATGGGGGAGTTCGCCTCTTAATCTCAGTTCATTTGTGACTGCTCTCATCCCCGATAATCTAATCAAACAATGGCCGGCCTCTCAGCCCTCTAGAATGCTACTAATGAATTTTTCATAACCCCGTGGAGACGCTTTC
Organism: Ondatra zibethicus; assembly: GCA_004026605.1. Classification (NCBI taxonomy): domain Eukaryota; kingdom Metazoa; phylum Chordata; class Mammalia; order Rodentia; family Cricetidae; genus Ondatra; species Ondatra zibethicus. The sequence continues at coordinate 112,701 of PVIU01002620.1, forward strand.
TCTGCTGTTGTTGATAGTAACAGAGCGAGGATCGAGAAACATATTTCCACCCCTCCGCCTCTCCTCTCCCAACCAACTGCGCCTCCTCCAGCTCCACCTTGCCTCCCTGAGTCCTGCCGTCCACGCTTAGTCTCCTAGGGTACCGGGTGTGCCACGCCGCTAACAAAACCTGCCTCTACCTTAGGGGACCAATAAATCCATGTTAGGCTTTCAAATTGTATTTGAGAAGTGGAGATGGTAGATTAGAGAAGCTTATTCAATTTGGCCAACGACACGCCTCGCTTTCCTATGAAAAGAAGCAAGGAAGCCAGCGGAGGGAAGGAAGGGAAAATGGACTGCCCAGTCTCTTGGCTTCCCAGAGAGCTTGGGGTATTGGAGATTCCAAACACATTGGAGCTTGGCTCCCTGAATGTCCATATGTTTCCTGCCTCTGAGCTTCCAAGCATTCTGTTCCCTCTCCCTGGAACAACCTTTCCTCATCACACTGTTAGAACTCAAAGCCTCGCAGTGGAGAACAGGTCTCCCTTTGTACCTGGCTCCTGCCAGCAATCCTCACCCTGCCTCCTACCCTGAACCCCTCCCTCCCAGGGGAGGGGCTTCCGCTCCCCCCATCCCCCACCAGCCTGATCCCTGTGTAACTCAGCCATTTTAAACTTGGTCTCTTAGTCTCTCGGCCCAGGGGCCACCTCTCTTGGTCAGTGGCTTCTCTCTTGCTCTCCGGCTCCATCTCTCCTTTCATGATCCATTTTAGTCTGCAAACCATGTTCATCCTGGACTCTTGCCTTCTCCGGCTTTCTCCCTTAAGTCTATAACAAAGTCTTCTCCATACTTGAGGAGTAGTCATGGCCTCCTCTCTTTAACTCATTTTTTTGTTCCAGATGCCACATGGCCGGTGTCTGAGAGCTGCCGTCCCCTGTCCAGACTCCAGCATTGTTCCTGCCACGCAATCCCTATCTGCGCCTTGTAATGTACATATGTGTCAAGGCTTTGCTTCGGTCTGAAACCGCCAGCCAGGGCCCCTTTTGAAGCGGATGTGAACCGTTGAAGACTCAAATCCCATGCTACGTTTCTTCCCTTTGAGCTGCACTCTAGATTGCAGTCCAGACCATCAGTATTGTGGTCTCGAGTTCCAACTAACTCGTTCTTAGAGAGGGCGGAGCTGAGTACAAGCGTTAAACAGACAGAAGGTGTTGGGCACTTCAGGACTTGGGAGGTCGGACCCGGAGTGTCTTGAGTTCAAGGTCATCCTCAGCTACGTAGAGAGTTTTAGTACAACCTGGGCTATGTGAGACTAAAGTAACAGGAAGGGAGGGAGGGAGGGAGGGAGGGAAGGAGAAGAAAGTAAGAACAAGAGAGAGGGAGAGGGGGAAAGAGGGAGGGAGAGGGATACCTGTGACTCTTCAGACTTTCCTCTGTGGTGTTTCCAGAGGCACCTGGGGAACTCATTTGTGTATAAATATTTTCATTTGTTTTTCAAGGAAATAACCTGATTAAGGAATGGCCAGCAGGAGGATCTGACTGAGTTTTAAGAGGGGGGCACTATCACCTACTAGAAATACAGAAATGCCGGCAATGGTGAAGCGCGTCTTTAATCCCAGCACTTGGAAGGCAGAGGCAGGTGGATCTCTGTGAGTTTGAGGCCAGCCTGGTCTACCCAGTGAGTTTCTGGACAGCCAGGGCTACACAGAAAAACTGTCTCAAAAAAAGAGAGAGAGAGAAAGAGGGAGGGAGAGCGAGAGAGAGAAAAGATGGAGCTGGAGAGATGGCTCAGTTGGTTAAGAGCATTTACTGTTCTTGCAGAGGACCTGGGTTCAGTTCTCAGTACCCACATTGGGTGGCTCACAACAGCCTATAACTTCAGGACATCTATACCTTCTTCTGGCCTCTGATAATTTGGCATGCATGCCCATAAACACACACAAGAACACACATACACATAAATAAAAATAAATAACTTTGTAAAGAAATATGTACAGAAATTTACCAAAGGTAGAAATGCTACAATGTTTGGGGGATGTTTTCAAATAATCTAGGCTAGTTTAAGGGGGAGGACCATGGTTGACTGACCACATTGATTATTATGTTTGTGTGATAGGCACACAATAAGACAATAAGATCCACTGTTGTTCTGGCTACAGCCATACAGGTTCAGTGTGTGTGTATGTGTGTGTGTAATGTTTTCTAGCCTTGTTATACCTTTCCCCGTTTTTTGAGACAGTCCCTCATTTCCAGGCTGGCCTCAAACTCACTATGTATCCAAGGCACACTCTAAAGGTCTGAGCCTCCTGCCTCCACCTCCCAAGTGCTAGGATTGCAAGTGTGCAGTGTTAGGTCCCAGGAAGTGCGTATGTCTAGAAATGGCAATTTTGGCCCAGCTCAAGATGGACTATAGAAGGATGCCTGGCAGTTATATAAAACTCAGTGTTCTTCAGGGACTTGTGAAACAGGGTTCTGTCCTCTGGCAGCAGGGACTCGTGGCTCTCTCTTGACATATACCTGTGGCTGCGCAGCAAGCCTGTGCTGTCTCTGGGCTCCTACAAGCCCCATTCAAGACTCCCACGCTAGCTCCTCGGCCTTCTCACCTCTCCCCATTCCTCCTGCAGTGTGTCCAGTCCCAAGGCTGCTCCAGATCCCCGTTCTCTTTATAATGGCAAGGTTTTCCTGCACTCGCTAGTCTCCTTTCCCCCACAGATAGGCCTGACCACGTCCAGCCTACTTTTCTCTCGGCTCTGGACTCTTCCAGACACCTCTGGCTGTTTGCGCTCTCTCTTGCTCACAATAAAGACCTTCCCCTCCATTCATGGAGTGGCCATTTCAGCGCTTTCTTTACTGTGCCCCTCACACACATGCACCACCACACCTAGTGCTAGGGACGGGATCCAGGGCTTTGTGCATACTAGGCCAGCACTTGACGCAGCCATGTTTCCTGTCAGACCTCAAAAGAACAATACTCAACTTCATATGGGAAAAAAATCAGGATAGACAAAACAATCCTGTATAATAAAGGAACTTCTGGAGGCATCACAATCCCTGACTTCAAACTCTATTACAGAACCACAGTACTGAAAACAACCTGGTATTGGCATAAAAACAGAGAGTAGGACCAATGGAACTGAATCCAAGACCCAGATATCAATTCATGCACTTACAAACACCTGATTTTTGACAAAGAAGCTGAAAATATAAAATGGAAAAAAAGAAAGCATATTTAACAAATGGTGCTGTCATAACTGGACATCAACATATAGAAAAATCAAAATAGATCCATATCTATTGCCATGCACAAAACTCACATCCAAATGGATCAAAGACCACAACATAAAACCATAATGAACCTCATAGAAGAGAAAGTGGGAAGTACACTTGTACACATTGGCACAGGGAACCACTTCCTAAATATAAGCCCAGTAGCACAGACACTGAGAGAAACAATAAATGGGACCTCCTGAAACTGAAAAGCTTCTGTAAAGCAAAGGACACGGTCAACAAGACAAAACGACAGCCTACAGAATGGAAAAAGATCTTCACCAACCCCACATCAGACAGAGGTCTGATCTCAAAATATACAAAGAACTCAAGAAATTGGTCATCAAAAGAACAAATAATCCAGTTGTAAAAGTGGGGTACTGACCTAAACAGAGAATTCTCAACAGAAGAATCTAAAATGGCTAAAAGACACTTAAGGAAATGCTCAACATCCTTAGTCATCAGAGAAATGCTAATCAAAACAACTCTGAGATTCCATCTTATACCTGTAAGAATGGCCAAGATCAAAAACACTGATGACAACTTATGCTAGAGAGGTTGTGGGGTAAAGGGAACACTTCTGCATTGCTGGTGGGAGTGCAAGCTGGTACAGATGCTTTGAATTTCAGTATGATGATTTCTCAGAAATACCACTTTTGGGTATATATCCAAAGGATACTCAACTGTGCCACAAGGACATGCGCTCAGCTACGTTCATAGCAGCATTGTTTGTTATAGCCAGAACCTGGAAACAACCCAAATGCCCCTCGACCAAAAATGAATAAGAAAAATGTGGTACATTTACACAATGGAGTGCTACACAGCAGAAAAAAATAATGCCATCTTGAAATTTGCAGGCAAATGGATAGATATAGAAAATATCATATTGAGTGAGGTAACCTAGACCCAGAAAGACAATTATCATATGTGTTCACTCATAAGCAGCTTTTTGAAATAAAGCAAAAAACAAAAACAAAAACCAGCCTACAATTCACAATCCCAGAGAACCTATACAACAAAGAGGGCCCTAAGAGAGACATACATGGCCAGGCGGTGGTGGCGCATGCCTTTAATCCCAGCACTCGGGAGGCAGAGGCAGGTGGATCTCTGTGAGTTCGAGGTCTACAAGAGCTAGTTCCAGGACAGGCTCCAAAGCTACAGAGAAACCCTGTCTCGAAAAACCAAGAGAGAGAGAGAGAGAGAGAGAGAGAGAGAGAGAGAGAGAGAGAGAGAGATACATGGATTCTAATGTACATGGGAAGTAGAAAAAGACAAGATCTCCTGAGTAAATTGAGAGCATGGGGACCATGGGAGAGGGAAGAAGAGGAGAGGAGAGGAAGGGAAGGGAGCAGAGAAAAATATATAGCTCAATAAAAACAATAAAAAAAATTTGCTTTCCAGGTGAATCTAGGTGTCCCCAGGGGCTGATGACAGTTGCACACAGTGATGCGATGGCTACATGCCTCCACTGAGTCTCGCCAGCCATGTCCAATACCAGTTTAGAGCATTGGAATCTAACAATACCAGCCTGAAACTAACTTCTGTGTGTTTGTTTTTGTTATTCATCATATTTATCTTGTTTGCAGGCAGGGTCTCACTCACCGTACCCGGCTGGCCTTGAACTCGCTGCAGCCCTGAGATTACAGGCACGAGCCACCGATCAGAGCTGTTCGTATTTTAGAAATGTGGCAGAGAACACAAGAACACATCTTGAGATCAGAAGACAATCTGCAGGAACCATTTCTCTCCTTCCACCACACAGCTCTGGGGATAGAACTTGGCCATCAGGCTTGGCAGCAAGCACCTTTCCCGGTTGTACCATCTTACTGGCCCAATATGAACATTTTGTGACTGGAACCGCCAATCGATCCCGTGAAAAAGCTCCAAGGAATAGACACACGCAGCCACGCACCATGCACAGCTCCTAACCAGAGGCTTCCTAACTGCCCTGCAGCCTGATTCCGGAAACGTCGGCTTTGGAAAAAGAAAAGCAGTTTCCTCCCGGAGTATGCCCATCCCTGCTAACAAACAGCATTCATAGAAGCGTTATTCACAACAGCCAGAAAGAGGAATTAAACAGAGTGGCTCTTGACTGACCAGTGGATAAACACACTGGATCTGTGAAGGCCATGGAATATTATTCAGCCGTAAAGATGAAGTACTGATAAATGTAGCGCAGATGGCCTTTGGGGACGTTGTGCTGGAAGAAGAACGAGAAAGGCCGTTTTCTGTATGACTCCATGGATATGAAACATCCAGAACTGCCAACAGTGACAGGGAACAGACTGGCAGACCTCCCTGTCAGGCAGGAGGGAGCCATGTGTGATGTCACAAGACATTGGACATGCACAGGAAACTGCCCACCATACCCTGCAAACCGGTTAGAATGCTGACCCTACGTGACATGCATTCTAAACCTCAGCTCTCAACAACCTGTGAGAAAATAACCCCACAGTGGCCACATCAGGAACCATGGGAATAGTTTTCAGAGTAAGGGAAATGGCTAAGGATAAGAAAGAAATGTCAAAATATGTTTAAAGAGCAAATCAAGGGCTGTGGACAAGGCTCAGTGGGTAGCATATTGCCTCAGACACAGAAATCCCTGGGTTTAACCCTAGCATATGCCTGTAATCCTAGCACTCAGGAGACGGCAGCAGGAGGATCAGAAGTTTAGGGTCGCCCTTGGCTACATTGATTTAAGGGCAGCCTGGGCTACATGAGAACTTGCCTCAAAAGAAGGAAGGCTGAGAGGTTCTGTGGGAAAAGGTACTGCCTCCAACCCCAACAAGCTAAGTTCCCATCCTGAGACCCACAGGGCAGAAGGAGAAAACTGGCTTCTACAAGTCATCCTCTGACTGGTACATACAGTGTGCCCCCCTTACCACACACACACACACACACACACACACACACACACACACACACGGACAAAATTAGTTTTAAAAAGAGAAATTCATCAAGATATAATCATTCTAAATGTAAACACTTAAAACAGACCAAAATACATAAGGCATAAACTAAGAGGAGCAGAAAGAGATGGAAAAGGAAAATCTACAAAACATAGACGGTGTCAAGACTCCTCAGTCTATAACCAACGGAACAGCTAGAGAGAATGTTGGCATCAGAGAGAGAGAGTTTAAACAATCCCGTCAGAGCCCGGGGCTCACATTTACAGAACACTGCACACAGCAAAATACTCACGCACTGCAAGCACACAGAGGCACGTTCACCAAGACAGAGTAAGGAACCTTAGACGTCTGAGAATGGAAAGTATACAAACCATAACCGGATTAAACTAGAAAACAAAGGGAGGCTCCTAAACACTAGGAATTTAGTCACACACTTAGACGAGATCAGGCGCATTTAGGGTGGTATGGCAGTAGACAGTCACACAGTTAGAAAGATTGTCTGCATCAGGACCAGGCCTGGTAGCCCATGTCCTCAATCCCAGCACTCGGGAGGCAGAGGCAGGTCTACAGAGCAAGGTCCAGGACAGCCAGGGCTACGCAGTCTTGAAAAAAAAAGAAAGAAAAGAGACATAAAGAGAAGAACACAGTAAACCCAGAGAAGAAACCAGGGGTGCAGGTACAGTTAGAGCAAGTTTTTGTTGTTGTTGCTGTTGTTGTTTTCAGAAACTGGAAGAAAAAAAAGTGATAATAAATGAAACCAAAAACCCATCTTTCTGAAAAGGTAAATTAGAATGATAAGCCCTGGCCAAACTGACAAAATCAGGCACAAACAAGGAGACATCACTACAGATCCTATGGGCAATAAAGGAAAGGAAAGCCCAAGGCAACGATTTAAATAAAGCTTACTAACTGACTCTTTGAGACCACAAGATACCCAAATTTACCAAGAATAAATAATTCTCTCTCTCTCTCACTCTCTCTCTTTCTCTCAGGTTTTGGTTTTGGTTTTTCAAGGCAGGGTTTCTCTATGTAGCCCTGGCTGTCCTGGAACTTGTTCTGTAGACCAGGCTGGCCTTGAACTCACAGAGGTACACCTGCCTCTGCCTCCTCTGAGATTAAAGGCGTGCGCCATCACCACCTGCCGCTGCCCTCCCCCTCCCCCAGGTTTTACTTAATCTTAACACTATCGAAGAAATTTGATTTGGGGATTGGAGAGATGGCTGATCAGTTAAGAACACTTGTGGCTCTCCCACAGGACCTAAGTTGGCTTTCTGACACCCGCATAATGTTCCTCACAACTGCCCGTAACTCCAGCTGCACGGGCACCAACACCCTCCTCTAGCCCCCACGATCACACACACACAACATACACGCATACAGACACATCCACACAAACAAAATAATAAGAATAAATATATTAAAAGAAATTTTAATTAATTAAAAAACCTTTCGTGAATAATTAAAAATAAAGGCATTGTAAAAGAAACAAGCTGTACTAACTGATAAAAAAAATAAACTATATGACCGTACTAATTGGTCGAGGAAAAGCATTTGACCAAATGTAAACTCAGAGTGGACCAGGAATAGAAAAGAATGTCTTAATCTTTTAAAGGAAAGGTTAATATACCAAAACAATATATTTTAAATGTCCAAAGCAAACATCATTATGATGGAAAAATTGAGTGTTTTCCCAAAAGACCAGGAGCAAGACAGGGACGCTAGCTCCCACTGCTCCTATTAAACATCACAGTAAAAGTCTTAGCCAGTAAAATGAAATATTTAAAAATACAGCTATCCCTATCTGCAGACAATGCAATTGTCCATGTACAAAACTCCCACAGCATCTACATTTTTTAAAATTCCTAGTATGTTTATTCAAATCACAAGATGCAAAGTCAACATTAAAAAACCTAACTGGCATTTCTAATGCTAAAAAGTAACAAAGGCAAATGAAAACTCTCTAAGTCATTTAATACGAATGCAAGAATAAAATGAAACCCTTGGGCAATTGCATGCAGGACCCACACACTGAACACCCTGTGCCAACACCACACCATGGCCTGGACTGTTGTAGTATTAGACTAATGCTTAAATCAGATGGTTTCAGTTCCTCCTAACTCCTCTTCCTCCTCCTCTGCCTCTCTTCTCTTCCCTTCTTCTCTCCTCTTGCTTCTTCTTCAATACTGTTTTGGCTACTTAATTCATTCTTTTTCCATTTTAGAATCAGCTTATTTATCCTTATTTTTAAAACCCTGTTATGGAGGTAGAGAGACAGCTCCGTGGCTGAGAGCTCTTCCAGAGGACTTGGGTTTGATTTCCATCACCTCTATGATGACCCACAACTGTCCATACCTCCAGTTCAGATGCCCTCTTCTGACTTCCACAGGTACCAGGCACACAAGTAGTACACATACATCTATGCAGGTAAAACCCTCCAGCAGGGCTGGAGAGATGGCTCAGAGGTTAAGAGCACTGACTGCTCTTCCAGAGGTCCTGAGTTCAATTCCCAGCAACCACATGGTGGCTCACAACCACCTAAAATGAGACCTGGTGCCCTCTTCTGACATGCTGGCTTACATGCAGACAGAACACTGTGTACATAATAAATCTAAAAAAAAAAAACTCAGAAAACAAAAAACCTCATACATGAAATTAAATAAAGAAGTCTACAAAAAAGAAAGCTTAAAAAAGAAAGAAAAAGAAACTTGACATCAAGGAGCTGCAGAGATGGCTCAGCCACCAAAGTGTTTTGCTACCATGAGGGCCTGAATTTAGATCCCCAGAAATCACATAAAGACCAAAGTATAGCATGCGGAAGAGACAGGAGGATCCCTGTGGCTCAATGTCGGTTTAGCCAAATTAGTGAGCTCTACATTCAGCGAGAGACCCTGCCTCAAAAAATAAGATGGAGCATGAATAAGGAAGACACCTGCAGCAACCTCTGACCTCCACATGCATTCACATATGCAAGCACACATCCACTGTGCTCGCACATACAAAGAGACACTACATACCAGCACACCACATCACACCCATACATGCATCTAATTACACGTGTCAATGAAAATTAAGTTTTCCTAAAAGAAAAAGTGGGTATTGACAGGCATAGGTAATTGATCCTACAGTCCAGATACAAGAAACAAGTCTTCAGAGGAAGAAACAGTCTTTGGAACAACAGCACACCCAAAGTGAGGAGGGGGAGAAGAGTATGCAAAAACTGACTCAATACATCATGGATCTAAACACGGGTTAGCAGATGCAAGACATTTAGAACCAAAGACAGGAGGCATTCTTTGAGGTCAGGTGGAGTGCTCGGCCAGAACACCAAAAGCTAGAACGTGCAAAAGACACAACTGATCATTTCTGTTTCATCGTATTTTAAAAGTTCTGCTCTGGGCCGGGTGGTGGTGGTGCACACCTTTAATCCCAGCACTCAGGAGGCAGAGGCAAGCAGATCTCTGTGAGTTCGAGACCAGCCTGGTCTACAAAGCAAGTTCTAGGACAAGTTACACAAGAGAAATCCTGTCTCAAAAAATAAACCAACAAGAAAACAAAGTTCTGCTCTATCAGAGACACGATTTAAAGAAAGTACGAAGAGCAGGAGCAGGGATCTTGTTCAGGGCCTATAAAGAACTGAGTGGGAGAAAAGTCTCTGGACATTTGTTTTCTGATGCCCTGATTAAAGTCTTGACCAAAAGTAGCTTTAGGAGGACAGGGTTCATTTGGTTTACAGTCCATCACTGAGGGAAGCCGAGGCAGGAACTCACTGAAGGAAAATGGAGGCAGAAACTGGAGAAGAGGCCACAGAGGAAGCCGCTTGCCAGTTTGCTTTCTGCCTCTACTCAGTCTGACCACAGGAACATCTGATGGAGGTACTTCCTCTGCTGAGGGTGTGTCAAGGGGACAACCAATATTGGCCACCACAGGCTTGAGCCTACATGTCCTCAACGAGCATTTATGGGGGAGCTGACCCCACAGAGGCCGCCCTCTGCCTCAGATGTCAGAGGGGCACCACTGGAAACCGTCACGCTGACATGAAGGGGACTGGGAAAGTACTGGGGGCTGGTGAGGTGACGCTGAGGCTCAGGGTGTCGGTTGCCAAGCTGAAGATCTGAGGGTGCCGCACACCCACGAAGCATAAGGAAAGAGCCCCTACGAGCTATCCTCTGCCCTCCCTCCATATGTGCCACAGCACCTGAACTTCCCACCCTGATACACACAAACGAGTAAATACAATGTTAAGACAAAAGTAAACAGTGCCTGTGGTGGCTTGAGTAAGAACATCCCCATGGCTCATATATCAGAATGCTTAGTTGTCAGGACTGGCAATACTTGGGAAGGATTAGAAGGTGTGGCCTTGTTGGAGGAAGTGTGTCACTGGGGCGGGGGGGGGGGGTTGAAGTTTTTTAAAAGCCCAAGCCAGGCCCAGTGTCTCTCTCTTCCCACTGCCTGTGGATCCGGATGTAGAACTCTCAGCTACTTCTCCAGCACCGTGTCTGCCTGCGTGCTGCCATACTTCCTGTGCCATGATGACCATGGACTAAGCCTCAGAAACTAGAAGCCAGCCCCAGTTCAATGCTTTCTTTTATAAGAGTTACCATGGCCATAGAGTTCACAGCAATGGAACAGTAGCTAAGATAGAGACCATCCCAGGAGCTGGTGAGGCCATGGAGCTTCATGCCAATAGCCACACACGTCAACACAGACGCAGAGGGTGGGGCCTATGGAAAGCAGTTATGCACCCTGTAATCTGGCCACTCCACAACTATGTTTTTATCCCAGAGAAATTTAAAGTTGAGTTCACATAAAATAAGTTCATGGGGCTGGGGAGATGGCTCAGTGGTTAACAGCACTGGCTGCTCTTCTGGAGGACCCCAGTTCAATTCCCAGCACCCACATGGCAGCTCCTATCTGTCTGTAAGTCCAGATCCAGGGATATGGTACCCTCACATAGACACTCCCTCTCTCTCTCTCTCTCTCTCTCTCTCTCTCTCTCTCTCTCACACACACACACACACACACACATACACACACACACACACACACACACACACACATTCACACAAAGAAGTAGTACTGCCCTGTGCAACCATGTGAATATGAATCTCACAGATATCATGTGAGAAAAAAGCCAATCTCGAGAGTAACCTACCCAGTGATTTCATTCATAGAACATTCTTTAAAAGAGGATGGCCAGGGGCTGGAGAGATGGCTCAGAGGTTAAGAGCACTGACTGCTCTTCCAGAGGTCCTGAGTTCAATTCCCAGCAACCACATGGTGGCTCAAAACCATCTGTAATGAGGTCTGGTGCCCTCTTCTAGCCTGCAGCATATATGGAATGTTGTATACATAACAAATAAATAAATCTTTAAAAAAAAAAAAAGAGGATGGCCAGCGGTTGCCAGGGCAGGCAGGTGGGACTGGAGGGGTGAACCATCAGAAGGAAGGAGGAGGGGTTTAGTGGGTAGGAGCCCTGCTCAGCAGCCTGAGCGTGGCAGCTTTTACAAGCCTACCTACAGAAACACTTAGCCAGGCATGGCAGCACACACCTGTGGTCCCAGCTACTCAGGACACTGAGATAGGAGGACTCCAGGAGTTCAAGCTCAGCCTAGGAAATATAATGATGGATGGAGGGAGAGGAGGAAGGGAGAAAAGGAAATATTTTTATATAATTTATACAATAAAATAAAAATTAAAAAAAAAAGCAAAATGTGGCCTTGGGAGACAGCTCAGTGGCCGAAGTCCCTGCTCCACAGGGCAGAGGACCCAAGTGCAGGCCTTAGAACTCACACAAGACCAGGCACAGCAGCGAGCAAAGACAGAAGCATTCCCAGAAACCCACTGGGCTAGCCTGGTATACACAGTGGCAAGCTCTGTCTCAAAGGAGGAAAGTGAGAAGCAACATCCAGGTTTGCCCTTTGTTCTCCACACACGTGAGCAAACACACACACAGACAGATTTCTTAAAAGCCAAAGATTTTAAAAGCATGTGATGTAACATTTTACTTAACATACAGGCTCTACACGCCGGGCAGTGGTGGCGCACGCCTTTAATCCCAGCACTCGGGAGGCAAAGGCAGGTGGATCTCTGTGAGTTCGAGGCCAGCCTGGTCTACAGAGCGAGTTCCAGGACAGGCTCCAAAGCTACAGAGAAACCCTGTCTCGAAAAAACAGAGAGTTTATCTGAGAGAATGCAATGGACAAGAAGAGGGAGAAAGATTGCAAAAGATTGGAGCGCATGGAGATCACCAGTGAAATGGATGTGGGGGTCTTCACCTGATGGGCTGGACAATCAAGGCAACACAGAGAAACCCCATTTTGAAAAACAATAACAACGAAAACAAGCAAACAAAAGCCATACAACTCTGCACTAGGCAAAAAGATAATATTCTGTGGATGAGAAGGGAGCACAAATTTGGTTGATTTAAGGTCAGGGTGAGAGTGAACTGTGTGGTAGGAAGCACTCCACATCTGGACAGAGGTTTGGTTGGGTCTGTTGCACACATCTGGCAAAGCTCAATGAAGCTCCCTTGAGATGCAGGCTGCACTTAGCATGTCGTTTCCTTGTCAAAAGAAAAATCGCAGCCTGAGCATCAACCCATGGTGTGTTGCACGCAGACTTCCGCAGGGCCGTGTACCCATGTCCACCATCTCCTCTGAGCCCATCAAATGCTGTGATGGGCTGGTACGTGAAGCAAGGAACTAGTAGGTGGGCAGAAGTGTGGTCAAAGGATAGAAGGAAGCATTTCAGTCACCGGTGATCAACTGTGACTTCGCTGTTTGTTCGAAACTCACCATCATAGACATAGGGAGGAAAGCGAATTCATCAGGGGCATTTCTAGTTCCCTGATGTGCAGTCTTGGATGAGTGTCACAAGAACTCAGGGAATGCCTGCCTAGAGGGTGCTCTTTAGAACTTCGCCAAATGATTCTATTCCTGTAGAATGTTATGCACGTTGCATTTTTGAATCCTCGCAAATCACAGATCCTCCAGGTCAGATAAAGATGAAAAGGTAAAACAATTACAAACGAAGTCCCTGGGTGCTGCCACTTCATGGCCACTCCTGTCCATCTGTGGGCCTCCATTCTGAGCGTAGCTGCCAAACCAGCCAGCCACTGCTGGATGAACACAAGCAAACCCTCACTTCTTGTGTTGATGGGAAAACTCAGGGAGTAAAGGTGATTGCCACCAAGTCTGAGTTCACTTCCCAGGACTCACAGCATGGTGGAAGGACAGAACTGAATCCTACAAACTGTCCTCTGACCTCCAAACACACACTGCAGGGCATGCACCAATGTATACACATGCATGTGCATGTGTGTATCACACATATACAATGATACATAAATGTAATAAAAATGTTAAAAGCAACTTTTTTATTATGTTAAAAATGCACATAAGTTCCTGCTCTAATAATTTTTAAGTTCACAGTTCAGAGGCAACAGGAGCCCTGAAATGGTGAGGAACCACCACTATCGGCCCCAAAAGGAGTTCAATATCTCCAACAGGATTCCATGGACATTCCATCCCTGTCACAGTGACTCCTCACAACCAGCACACTGTGTCTTCTGTGATACTGTCTGTGTTTAAGTCCCAGCACCAAACTCAAGGGGAAGGAAGCAGAGGTGAGGAGAAGGGGGAAGAAGAGGGGCAGGGGGAAAGGGGAGAAGGGGAGGAGAGGAGAGGGGAACACCAGTATTGCCTCACACAAATATCCCTTATGCCACTAACGTTGTTTGAAACGTTCTCATCTCCTTAGGGAGAAAGGCACCAAGATACATGTGAATTAGCTTTGAGAGAGTTAAGCCAGTATACGTAAAATATTGTCATTTCTACATACCCCATATAAAACATTACTGAACCTCTTTCTGTTCTTTGCAGTGCTCTAAGAGATTAGAACCCTCGTGCAGTCGGATCTCGGGTAGGAATCCACCACATCAGTGAGCGCGGGTATCTGGGGTCACCTTAGGTTGTTTCCATTTCAATTTAAGGACTGTCACCCCAAAAGACGGTAGCCAAACAATATTCCATCATTACGGTCGTTATTAAGCTAAAGCCATCACCTCCATCCACATCAGAAGTAGCCCCTGCCCCACATCTGCTCTGGTCTCACCTCTTTCTCTTCGGGGTTATGCCACCCCTGGAGATACCAGAATACAGGGTGACCTGCGACCTGTTCCTTATCTGTGGCTGCCTTGCCACAACGGCTTGGGTCGAACTGATTGCTTTAAACCTCTGTAAATTCGCTTGTAAAACTGGATTGACCACAGTTACAGACATGACCCACTGGGGAGGCATTCCAGCCTGGAGGAAGCCTGCAGGAGAAAATCATTCCAGGCTTCAGCTGGCTTCTCCTCCTCCTATGTGTGTCCCTCATCTCTTCCCATCCCTCAGCTTCTTCAGCCTCCATCCCAGCCACCCGGTGCCCTTAGTCACCCCTGGTCTCGAAATATCTCCCCGTCCCAGACCCACACAGGGTGGAAAGAAGGGAATAGGAAATGTAGTCTGTTCTCTTCCCCAAAGTTGAGTGGGGACCTAGAAAACTATTGCAGGAAAACTAGAAAGCTCTGTAGTTAGAAGCCATTCTAAAAGTCAGAGGTCGGCAGTGAACCCCTCAGACATAGTTTGCCACTCAGGATTCTGAGAAGCTCTACAGCGGAGCTGGGGCTGGGGTCGGATCAAAACCAACAACGTAGAAAATAAAATATGCATTCATGCTGAGGACAAGGGAAGCAGGCCTTTGCTCACACTGTTCATTGAGAACAATTTGTTGAAACTTCTTAAAGGTCCAGAAACGTGACCTTTGACCTAGCAGTTTCACTTCTAGGGACCGGCAGGCAAGCCCCAGCCACAGGATGTCCAGCACAGGCTCGTCACATTGAGAAGTCACAACAAAAGCACCTAGCTGTAGAGCTTCAGTCAAGGATTGTGGAACAGCCTAGAATAATATGCAGCCATTAAAAATAACACGGGGGCGGGGGACTGAAGAGGTGGCTCAGAGGTTAAGAGCACTGGCCGCTCTTCCAGAGGTCCTGAGTTCAATTCCCAGTACCTACATGGTGGCTCACAACCATCTGTAGTGGGATCTGGTGTCCTTTTCTGGCATAAAGGTGTACATGCAGATAGAGCACTCACACACAGGGAGGGAGGAAGGGAGGGAGGGAGGGAGGGAGGGAGGAAAGCTCATTAGGACCCATAGAGCCATTCATCTGGGGGTGACTGTTTCTGTAGAAAAGATATCTATGCAGTGTGTGTGTGTGTGTGTGTGTGTGTGTGTGTGTGTGTGTGTGTGTGCAAACCTGGGTGTTAGCCCTCGGGTACTATTCACCTTGTTTTTTTGAGAAGTCTCTTCATTAGCCTGGAGGTCACTAAATAGACTACACTGGTCAGACAGCCCAGGGCTGCTGTGCCAGAGACCCCTTGCCCTCAGCAAACTTAGTTTACTCTTCTTTCTGGGCCCACAACCACTGCAACACACACACACACACACACACACACACACACACACACACACACACCACACAGTATTCCCAGGAGGTTGCAACTGAACTCTAGTTCAGGGAGGCGGCTGATGTGAAGAGGGTGACCTCAGGAAGGAGGTTTTTAAGCAGTTCTGACTTCTCCGCACTCTCTGCCCTTCCTAGATGTAAAGGAAGATGATACAAGTTGGAAAGTTGATGCCTGAGAGAACAGGGGTCAGTCAACCCACCGGGAACTGATTGTCAGCAAGGAAGCCACCATGCTCTATTGGAGTCTAATTATCACGGTCAGTCCCATTTAACTAATCTTTGTGGCAACTCCCACCAAGAATGGGGGGCCTGTTCCCCTCCCCTACATTCAGGCTGACCACAAGACCCACCCCAGCTCACAGAACACAGCGGAAACAACATGGTGCCACTCTGCAGCCTCATACTCCCTTGCAAGTGCTGTCCTTGCTCTCCTGGGACACTAATGCCATCAAAAGTCACCCAAGTCATTGCCCTGTGGGGCTCCTCATCCTACCCCAGCCCCTTCTCCCAGCTTCATGTGGCCCCATGGATGAGGTCAGACAAGACTAGCGATAGAATCGCAACTGAGCACAGCCCACAGACTCACAGGAATCTGTCTCAAGGAAAGTCCATCTTAAACACAGACTTTCCCAAATGAACTTAAGTCCAGGGAGGACTCATGACAAAGGAGCCAAGAACTGCGGTGGATGTGCAGAAAGCCATATTGCTAAGTGCAGCCATGATACCTGTGCCACATGGCATCTGCCCTTGTCCCCCAAAGCCATCACTTCCCTCTCCTTGACTCTGACCACAGCAGAGCCAGCTCAGAGCCATGACTCTGTGCACGGCCAGTGCCTTCCAGTCCTCATGTCACTTGATTGCCATCCAGATGACCCCTGTCTAATCCCATTCCTCCTCCCGAGCATGGATGAACCAAGTTTCACCCATGGCCAGTCTTGTCAGGTCCCAAACTCAGAATAGCTGTTATATATATATTTTAATGTATAACAAATCAAAAGAAAAAGAATACATCATGGTATATGAAAATAATATCAAACTCAAAATTCAGGGGCCACAAATAAAGTTTTACTGGGAAACTCCCCCACGCCCCACACCTCATGTGTCGACTGTGGCTACTTCAGGATGTTAGCTCAGTAAGCAACTGTGAAAATTGGGTACGCAAAGCGTAATGTATTTGCTATTCAGCCCTTAACAGAAAAGGCTGGCTAGCCTCTGCTACAGACTGTCAACAGACTTACTGTCAATCATCTTTTTACAGTATTCACTCCAAAACCTCTAAAGATTTCTGTCTCCTCCTACAAAGAGATGCAAATATTCAGTGTGACTCCCCTGGGCTAAGTAAGACCCCAGGAATCAGGGACTTGAGTTCACTTCCTGTGACATTCCATCAGGTGCCCTCCATCCTGAGCAGACCAGTCCCTATGTGGCACTATGAAGTTTAGAGAGCCACCTTTGCTACAATCTCCACCCTTCCCATCCATCTTTCCACTCTAAATCCCCACCTCCCCAGTCAGGAAGGCCTCCCTCACCGCCTGGCTAAGTTTCCCCAGGTGGATTCTATGGAATGAATGCCCCCAGGGCAATCCTTGGGAAAGGCAAACCGCCCAGACTGTCCTCTCGGAGGCACAGTGTGCACAGATGGCACAGCAAAGGCTCTGAGAAGTCCTGCACTCCGTGTTTCCAAGCTCTTTCAGCACAGAATTTGCCCATAGAATGCGTGTTGCATGCTCACTTCCGGCACAGGGCTAACATCCTACATAGCCCTTCCCCTGTCATTTATCCCGCACCATCCCCTGCTAACCACCGCCACTGTTACAGCTCCTGTGTTTGAGCACTTGGGCCCCAACCTGTGTCATCGCTTTAGAATGTTGTCGAACCTTTAGCCCAGTGGTTCCCAACCTTCTTAATGCTGTAACCCCTAAAAATACAGTTCCTCATATTGTGGTGACCCCCAACCATAACATTGTTTCATTGCTACTTCATAATTTTGCTACTGTTATGAATTGTAATGTAAATATCTGGTATGTAGAATATCTGATATTCAACCCCAAAAAGGTCACAACCCACAGGTTGAGAACCATTGCTTTAAAAGGTAGCGCTTTGCTGATGGAAGTGAGTCACTGAGTGGCGAGTCTTGACGTCTGATATCTGCTCCTCTGTTTCCTAACTACGGACTGAACAAGACCTGCTGCCTTATGTCTCCATCACCACGCTTTCCCATCACAATGGGCTGTGACTAGTTTGTTTGTTTGTTTTTGAGACAGAGACTCATTACTTAACTCTGGCTAGTCTCGAACTCACAGAGATCTGCCTGCCTCTGCCTCCTGAGTGCTGGGATTAAAGGTGTGCGCCACCACCTTCTGGCAACAAACCTTTTTTAAAAGTAGTTTCCAACAGTATTCAGTCACAACGAAGGGAAGAGTAATAAATATAATCTGCCTATGCACTATTGTCTGCTTAGTACCTAATGACACTTTCGTTCATTGGTGTCTTTGTTCGTTTGGTTGGTTGGTTTTTCGAGACAGGGTTTCACTGTGTAGTTTTGGAGTCTGTCCTGGAACTAGCTCTTGTAGACCAGGCTGACCTCGAACTCATAGAGATCCGCCTGCCTCTGCCTCCCGAGTGCTGGGATTAAAGGCGTGTGTCACCACCGCCTGGCTCATTGGTGTCTTTGAAAGTGTCACCATTGGCGACCCCTATGACCCCCGCTGAGGCAGGAGTTATTACTCACTATTGTCAGTTTGGCTAAAATGTTTCCCTTTGTATCTAACATAAAGCAAAGCAGCTAGGACGCCAGCCTCTCTCAAACTCCACAGCATGGATTTTCTTCTCCATCAAAATATCCACCAATAAAATATGGAGTTAGTGTCACTGGTGTCTCACCCAATACACATTGAACCTTCCCCCATGAAAGCAGAATCTTGACTTTATATGGTGGGCACAGGGGTCCTCCCGGACAAGGAAAATGATGACTTTTCCACTGCTCTCTGTCCAGCCTCCCTTGCGGCTAGAACATTTGACCCTACTATGGCCAAGAAAACACAGCTGAACACTGCTATTGCGAAGGAAGGCTATTACCATGGGAAAGTCTTTGTTTCCGGAAGCCAAAAATGTGAAGCTTCTATCTCTCCACACTCACAGAATCCTTCTCTTTCCTGCCTTAAATGCAGATGTGGCAGCTGGAGCAATGGGAGCCATCTTGTAACGGGCACAGAAAAGCCATCAGAACTTCCTCAGGGTTTGGCCTTCATTGTCACTTTCCTGTGAAATAAACCTCTCTTCCCTACCAAGAAGAATGCTTTGTGAAAGCCAAGCTAATGTGGAGTGTTTTTATTTCTTGAGGAGTGCACACTAATTATCATCAATTATGTTCAGGCTGGTGTTTGTGAGCAGGGAGTTGTCACCCTTAAACGGCAGAAACAACAGGGAACTTGTCTCTCAGCATGTGATGCCTTGAGCCACCTTGGGATTCTGCCTGAAAGATGGATGTCATCGACCTTGACAGAGCCGTGAGCCAACTAAATCACCCACATACACATAAGGGCTGGCAAGATGACAAACTCTTGCCTTGAAAAACCTGAGGACCTGGGTTCAATCCCTGGACCCAAAGTAGAGTGTGTCCTCGTACTCACACACACAATAATCAAAATTCAAGGTGAAATTAAAACAAAAATAAATAGCTGGGGCACACATTTATGTCCTAATGGATTAGGGGTTTTGTTGTTGTTGTTTGATTTTTGCTGTTGCTACTTGTTGTTTTTGTTTTTGTATTTTTCAGAGTTTGGAGCTGCACAGGATATATTAGGCAAGACCTCCACCACTGAACTACAACCCAGCCCTCTTTTCCTTTTTAATTTGAGGCACAGTCTCACTGTGTGGCCCAGGCTAGCCTTGGACTCTCCCTCCTCCTGTCCCAGCTTCCCAAGTACTAGGATTACGGGTGTGCGCCACCATGCCCAACTTGGATAAGTAATTCAAGTAACCCTATCAAAACCTGAATCAGAAACCTGGGGTTTGGAATTATAGTCAGTAGTCGAGCCCTTATCTAGCTTTTACAAGGTACCAGGATCAATTCCCGGCACCACCAAGGAAAAATTATACACAGAAGCACACTGTCTGCTTACTAAATGCAGGTTCCTGGGCCCTCTCTCCAATTTCAGCTAAATTAGAATGTGGCCATCAGATGCTGGGCATCCACACTTTAGCCAGCACCCCTGTGAGGCTTTCAAAAAAGTTAGGGAGGAAAACTCAGTGAATGCAAACATGAAGTATAGTAGGAGCATACCCTCCCCAGGGCTCCTCCCCTACCCCCGGTCCTAGGGAATTAGAAAGTCAAAATTGACATAATTGTTCCAAAACAGTCACTGGGCAATATGGATCAAGTGACTGGTGACTGGTATGTCCTGTGATACCCTCAGAAAAAAAGATGTGTTCCCTATTGTGCTCGCTAGTTTTATGTCAACTTGACACAAGCTTGAGTCATCTGAAAGGCAGGAACCTCACCTGAAAAAAATGCTTCCATTATATCCAGCTGCTGGGCATTTTCTTGATAAGCGATCAACGCAGGAGGGCCCGGCCTGTTACGGGTGATGCGTCCCTAGGCTGGTGGTCTTAGGTTCTATAAGAAAGCAGGCTGAGCAAACCATGAAGGAACTCCCTCCATGGCCTCTGCACCAGCTCCTGCCTCCAGGTTCCTGCCCTGACTTCCCTTGATGATAAACTACGGTGTGGATGCATAAGTAGAATAAACCCTTTCGTAGCCAACCTGCCTTGGTCATGTTACTATGACCCTGACTAAGACGCCTATGATTCCAACTTCTTGACCAGTGCATCTGTCCCCCAGTTTCAAATGTAAACCACCTTGCAGAGAGACAAAACAGAACCAAAGACCCACTGTTGGTTTGTGTGTTTGCACAGTGCTGGGGATTGAACCCAGGGCCTTGGCATGTTACAAAAGCATTGGACCACTGAGCTACATCCCCAGCCAGAGTGCCCACCTGTGTCTGTCACCACTCTCCTGGGAATCATCAGAGGATGGAATAGAAGGGAACCTGTGAGAAACTTAAACTGCAATACTGAACCCAGCTTGGGGGTTCTTTTAGAAGAGACATAGTGGCCTCCAGGGGTTATCTATATAAGCTTTCCCAGGTATAGCTCTGAACCCATCTGCTGTGGGCCCTGTGCAGAGACCGGGGCTGGGCTAACACATTCCACACTTTTTCTTCCAGCAGCAAACGTTAACCAAGCCTTCTCTCTCCCTCAAAACTCTGAGAAAGGCGACGCCTGTGCCTCCCATTGCCATTTATCTTATTCCATCTCTGGGATCCTGTTGCCGCCTGACAGGTGAGCACAGACATATATCCGAGCGTGGCAAGCGCTGTGTTAAAATCTACACACAAACTCCTCTTTCCAAATGATAAACCTCCTGCATATTGATTACCTCCCCAAATTTAAAACCCCGCTGGAGAAATAAAAGTGAATCAGAGAGGTGCATTAAGATGACCCGCCAGCCAAGACTGAAGACTTCAGGCTTCAAGAACTCACGAGACAGAGACCAACCAAACCACCAAGCTCCACGATACATGGCCATGCCAGTAAAAGGGGAACCCTCCTTTGCTCTGAGCTCCATGGCCACCACCCCCTGGCAAATGCCAGCTAGTGGGAATTCCCAAATTAAATCAAAAATTGTGGACAGATGGGTCGTTTTGTGGGAAGGACGGTGAGGGGGCTGGATCTGTCTGACATTTTGAACAAGGTGGATGCCCAAGGATTTCAGAACACCAGGCCTTTCCCAAAACCCTGAAAGTTTCCTCTGAGAAAATGGCCTTTGAAGGAAAGTAGCTCCTTCCGTCTCTTTGCGGTGACTTTGTGTAGCCGTCCCTGTCACTGTCTCTCAGCTGCTTCCAACTCCACTCAAGTTCTGTTGGAGAGATGCTATTAAGAGCCAAACACAGCTCCGTCCCCTGGCCCCCCCATCCACCACCTCTCACCAAGACAACTCAAGAGGATTTTCCCCACGCCACCTAGTGCAAGAACCACTCCAGGCAACCGTGATATTGTTTCTTTGTACACATTTTGGGCCTGCATTCACCCCCTTACATCAAATGACTGTGTTAGAAACGGGTAGTTCCCTGGGGGCTTTTTGTCATGCATCTTGTGTATATGGGGGGTGACGGGTGAGACACAGAGCAAAGGGCCAAGTCTTTCCATTCAGACAGCCCCATCAAACCAGTCAAAACCACCTTTGACCACCTGCAGAACGCACAAGGTCACGTGGGTTCCCTGCAGCTCCTTAACGTGTCACCAGCACACAAGCCCCCCTCCCCATGGCATATAAACAAATCCCCAAACGCAAAAAAAAAGAAAAAGAAAAAGAAAGAAAAAGGAAGAGGAAGAAAAAGAAAAGATAATAATAAAGTAAAACTCCCTCCTCCCACAGGAAAGAATAATCATGGCAACAGCTACAACCCATAATAATAAATACGGAACAGCAGTTATTACTGCTACCACCGCCACCCGGCCGAGCACAGACAACAGCCGCACTGGGAAGGGACATCCGTGCTGGCTTTGCCAGGTGATAAATCATAGCGCATCATTCGTGCCCACCTGCTTCACCCTTCCCCTCCTCAGGCCCTCCCTCAACAAACAGAACCCAAAGGGATGGGGTAGGACTAGAGAAGGGGAAAGGAAGGCAGGACTGCAACCCCCCCCCATCCCAGGCAACACCTACCTCCAGGGTCCGGATCTCCTTCTGCGTGAGGTCGTTGGAAGCTGCACACTTCGTCCTAAGCCCTTCCAGATTGGAGATGCTCAGGTCTATCATGTTCTGAACCAGCTCGCACTGCTGCAAGGCTTTTTGCAAACTCAGAGGTTGCTGTTCCTCGCTTTTCGTCATGTTTTCCTCATCCATCGCTTGCTCTGCAACCCCCCTTCCCCTCCTCCTCCTCCACCTCCTCCCAGAAAGAAAAAAGGGGGAGGGAGGGAGTGGAGGTAGAGGGAGTCCACCCCCCTACGCCTCTCCAACCACTGCGACTTCTCAGCAGTGTCTCCTGAAGAAACCCAACATCTCACACAAGCTTGAGGGGGTGGGGGTTGGAGGAGGGGACAAGAGCCAAAATTTATTATTATTTTTTTGGAGTGGGGAGTATCAGGCAGTCTGCATTAAAATGTCCCTTGTCTCTCTCCTCTTTCTCTGTGTCTCTGGTCCCTAAAAAGGGAGAGATGCCCGTTTGTCAGAAGCCAACCAGGTGGTAGGGTGCAGTCTGTACACTTAGGAGGAGGAGAAAGAGGAGGAGGGAGAGGAGGAGGAAGGGGAGGAGGAGTGGAAGGAGGAGGCAGAGGGAAATAGAGCTCACGCTTCGCACACCGGCTCCGTGAAGGGCGGACTTATATGTATATAAATCTTTTTGGCCGGCTGGCTTTTATGTCAAAAAGGAGCGCGCCTGCCCCCCTCCCGGTCGCGGTGACACGGCATGGTCCGCGGGTCCCCACGTTCAGCGCACTCTCAGGATGCTGTGCGCACGACTGGCGCGGCGGCGGCGCCCACTGCGGCTGGCTGCGGTCTGCTCCCCGCGACAACACTGCTGCTGCTGCTGCCTCCGCTGTCGCCGCTGCTGCTGCTGGGCTCCAGGGGTGAAGGCTCCTGCCTCGCTCCACACCGACATCTTGCCTGTCAATCACAGGGCGGGGTGGAGAGCGGAGCGAGGGATGCAGCGCCGACAGGCGCCGTGCGCGCAGCCGGTCCCCGGGTCCCCCCACCCCGGGCGCGCCTGGGACCCGCTGGCGGCAGGCGGCGCGTGCACCTGCCCGCCGGGCCACCCTCCAGCCTGGGAGGCGGGGTCCCTAGGGACTGAGGGGCTCGCGTGCGGAGCGCAGCCGCTATGATGCGGTGGGGGTGGGAAGCGGGGGCCGGGCTGGTCCCCTAGGTGGCGGGGAGGCCCGGCCCGGGGGCGGGGAGAGGTACTCGGTGGCCGGGGTGGGGGTGGGGGCCACTACGCCAGCCCGGATCTCGCGAGACGAAGCCGGAGCGCGGCTCAGCAGGTGCGCGGGGGCCCGGGAGCAGGTGCGCGCCGGGCTTGCTGGGCTCCGAGTCTGTGCGCCTTGCCTGGCTTTGCCGGTGTCTTCTTGTGGCTTGGGCAGGGGACGGGGGGTGAGGGTGGGGGCTTAATGGGTTTCCTTGAGTTGGGGCGGCTATGGGGACAACGACTACCTGGGCCCGATCTAGCTAGGGTCCATTTGCAGAGAGACAGGAGGCCTTGCCTTGCTCCCGATTGCTACCTTGTCCCACAAGGGCCTTTGTAGAGTAACTCTAGCTACCAACCCTACCTTTTGTCAGCCGCCTAGGGTACTGGAGTAGAAAACACCCGTGTACATTTTAAAGACGTCGCTGGCGGGGAAGGATACAAGAAATTCACATTTCCCTATGCAGCTAATAAAGTTTTACTGGAGAGCCTCTGTTACAGATACTCTTTATTAATTGATGGGGGAGGGGCGACACGTGCACCGCAGCGTGCCTATGAGGTCAGAGCACAGCTTGTGAAGTCAAGTCTCTCCTTCCACCATGGGTTCCAGGAATTGAAGTTAGGTATCCGTATACTCGCTGAGTACTCTCCACCAGTTTGTTATAAAGTAATAAAAGATATAACCTTTCTTCTTAGCCGCCTGTGATGGCGCCAGCCTTTAACGCCAGCACTAGAGAGGCAGAGGCAGGTGGATCTCTGGGAGTTCGAGTCCATCCGGCTGGTCTTTATAGTTAGTTGCAGGTCAGCCAGAGCTGCATAGTGAGACCCTGTCTCAAAAAAAAAAAAAAAAAAAAGGACAAAAAAAGATTATATTATAGTTTGGATAGAAAGGAACGGAGATGAATTACCCCCAGGAGGTTTCTTCATTAGGAGAATAGCATCCATCAGGATAGCACATGGACAGCTGGAGAGGCTACAACCTCACAATTACCACCCACTTACGAACGGTGCAGGGCTACTTCTGCCCTGTTGTAAAGCCAATGGTTGCAGCAGAAATGGCATGGCTCATGGCAGCTAAAATATTTACTCTGTGGCTCATTCCAGGGAGTTATGCCAACTCCTGATTAAATCACTGTTCTCTATACACACTCTGCCCAGACCACACTTCACCCTAATTCTCTTCTCTTTGGCTTTTTCCTTGTCATTCAGGGTGAAGTCAAATGTCTCAAAGAGGCCTCCCATCTCTGACTGACAGATCCAATTGTATCCCTAATCAACTGCCCACAGGCTGTGTTTCCAATAATGAGTAGCCTAGTGTGGCATGCATGTACCTGAAGTCCCAGCCCCTTGGGAGGCTGAGACAGGAGGACTGCTTGAACAAAGGAGTTTGAGGTCAGCCTGGCAACATAGTACAATTACAATTACCTCCGGGGAGAGAGAGAGAGAGAGAGAGAGAGAGAGAGAGAGAGAGAGAGAGAGAGAACATATTAGCAAAAGGCATCCTTTTCTCCCCTTTCTGGGATTCTAGAGAGCTCGGCCAAGAACAGTGTGAGATTCAGAACATATGCTAAAGCTGGTCATCCCTAGAGCAAGCCACCTGTGGCATGAAGAGAGAGGACGCCACTGGTGGCCAAGTTGGATCAAATTGCTTTGTAGACTTTGAGCCAGAGGCTTTAGAATTCATACAGAGTTGCATCAGTATGTTCCAAATGTCTTTTGGGCTGGGTGTGTGCTTCAGTGGCGGAGCGTTTTACCCAGCATGCCCCGACCCTGGACCCCATCCCCAGCACCACACATGCAGAACACTCTCTATCTATAATGAGGTCGGGTAACCAATTTTAAGCACTAGGAAGTCTCCAGAGTCCAGTTCTACCACAAAGTTGTCTCTCTCCTATTTTCTCATTTATTCTTTGTTTCCCTTGAACTTATTAACATCCATTACTTTCAAACCTTCTCTGACCCCAGCACCTATCCACCTTTGAGGAACTTTCTAGTGACTATGTTTCTCTTTGGTTTTAATGATCTGGTCCTATCAGCCTTGTTGAATTTTTGTTTGGTGGCAGATATTGTGTATGAGACATATATGGAGTCTCTAAATGACTCTGTCTGGCCCTGCAGAGACATGGAGAATGACCACAGTTCTGTCAGCCAAGCTGGGTGAAGGGTGTGTTTCTGTTTCAATGTGATACCATCATCCTTGTTCACAAAGCCCCCTCTCTCTGCCCCTATGACCTAACCCCCTAAGTATGGCAAGAGTTTTGAAAACTGTTTTTTGGGGAGTTTTTTTGTTTGTTTGGTTTTTTTTTTTTTTTTGTCCTGGAACTTCCTATGTGGCTTCTCAGCCTTTTGCCCTGTGGTGCATCCAGATCTGCCAGTTATCCCAAGCTAGAAAATGCCATTTTCAGACTCGTTTTCTGTTCTTCTCCGGGAGATCAACCTCCCAAAAGTCCCTTGTATTGTCCCTATAGATTGATAAGAGGATCACAAGTTCTTCTGGTTTCTCTGCCCCACCCCTGCGTCACGCCAACAGTCCGTTTACCTGGTGAAAGTTTATGTTCTCGGCCTTTTTCCTGGCACCCGTATCAGCTAACCCACTTAGAAGTCTTCTGTCTCCAGAAGCCTGAAATGGGGCTCCTCGGGTCCCAGGGTCTTCTACAGATCTCTGAAGAGAATTTAGCAGGAATCGATAGTGATGGCAGGAGAGGGTTTGATATTGTTCCAGAATGGCTTCTCTGTCATCAAAGATATTTCTACTGAAACTTAGACAACGAAAATAACCATAAGTCATCAGTTGGCAGAGCAACAGCGAGTGCATCTTTGTCCTGTTTGAAAATAGTCCATGTTATGGAAACCACCTCTATAGGAGAAACGCTCTTTTTTTAGAATTGACTTTTAAATTTGTATTAATCTTTATTATATGTATTTATTTATGTGTGTGTGTGTGCGCACAAGTGTGCATATATGTGTAACATGAGGGCCTGGTTGGTTTCTGTCCTCCCACCAGGTCCCACAGTCATTAGGTCCCAAAGAAAATCACACAGAGTTATAAGCTGATTGGCCCATTAGCTCAGGCTTCGTATTAGTTCTTATAATGTATATTAATCCATTATTCTTATCTATGTTAGCCACATGGCTCAGTACCTTTTTCAGCGGGGCAGGTCACATCTTGCTTCTTCCATGGTCTGAGCAGGACTGCAGAAAGAACTTCCTTCTTCCCAGAATACTCCTGTTCTCATTGCCCCACCTTTACTTCCTGTCTGGTTTTCCTGCCTATACTTCCTGCCTGGCTACTGACTAATCAGCATTTATTTAAGATATGATTGACAGAATACAGACAATTCTCCCATACCACTTACCCCTCTTTTTTTTAAAAAAAAAAAACAAAGGAAAATATCCATAGTCCATTTTTTGGGAATGTGGGCGTAGTATTCCAGGCTATTTCCAGCTGGTTGGGGGCACTGATAATCTTATGGGGACCTAAAGAAAATTTAGAATTGTGATCAAGTCCTGACTGGAGTATCCTGTGAGGCTTGATCATCTCAGGCAGCAGTCTTGAATCTGTTCTGGATGTAGAACTCAGACATCCGGGCCATCTGTTCCTACCAGAGATTTCTCAGGTGGTCTTCCTTGATCAAACCTGATTTTTCTTAACTCAGAATGAATCCACAGCCTCTCATTTCCTGTGGAAACAAAAGCAAAATCTCTCCTCCAAAGTAACATGCCTTTTGACTTCAATTTTGAAGTCAAGGTATTTTAAAAATACCTATCTTGGATTAATTCAGCAGCATTTATAAGCAAATATCTTTTAGTAGCTGTTGCTCCTTCCTCACCATTCAAACAATTCAAAGAGAGCATAATAGCATACAGTATCCAGATTCTCTGTGTATTTTCCATCTTTACGTAGCTTTATTTTAACCTCTATTTCTTTTATTTTTACTTTTAACTTTTGGCTTTTTGAGACAGGTTCTCTGTGTATCTTTGTCCTGGAACTCCCTCTGTAGACCAGGCTATCCTTGAACTCACAGAGATCTGCCTGTCTCTGCCTTCCCGTGCTGGGATTAAAGGTGTGTGATACCACACCTTGAAGTCACAGAGGTCAGTCTACCCGTCTCCCAAGTGTTGGGATTAAAGGTGTGTACCACCACACCCAACTATTCTCTTTCTTTCTTCTTTCATTCTTTCTTTCTTATTTTAAGGACTTTAACCTTTTTTTCAAGCCCGCATATATTTTTAACACACTGTAAACCATTTAGAGGTTTTCTTCATCTTTGAATCTCTCTTTACTGTATATCTCTCTTTTTCTGACCACATGAGTCTTTAATTTACCAAGCAACATGGGTAGGATTAAAGCTGTGGCTTTGACAGCTGGATCCAGCCCATTTCTTAGCTTTATGAGATTCCAGCCTCATGGCTGAGGTACCGGCTATAGCCATGTTTATTGCCACAACTCTATGGTGTTTCAAGGTCCCTGCCAGCAAGCCTGCTGCAGCATTCTGCTCACAAACCACATTCAAATGCTCCATAGTCAGACCACCTGCCTGAAAGAGTCAGAGTTTGCCCTGGCAGGATGGCCCAGAAAGCCGGCATTTTAAAACAGTGCAACTTTTATCCTGCTATCGCTGAAAACCAAAAAGCATGCCGTCAGCTTTTATCAACACCATTTAAGCGTTTCATGGCAGGACCTTTTAAAAGAGCTGCAAGGTTTTGCAGCTAAAGCTGAGTCAGGAAGCCTCTCTTAAATGAAAGCGCTTGCATCTAACAAGCAGAGCCAACCTGAGAAATTGCTGCTACCAAGAAGCCATGCTTTACTCCATTCTTTTCTGCCCAGAATTACTTCCCAAGGTCTGTCAGGCTTTATGTGAATGCAGTTGTCCACATGGGCACCATTCTGTAACACAGGGGCCGGCTTGTTGGGGTTTCTGTCCTGCCCAGTTCCCACAGCCGGCAAGCCCCAAAGAAAATCACACTACATTAGGTTATAAACTGATTGGCCCATTAGCTCAGGCTTCTTACTTACTCTTGTATGTAAGACAGGGTGGGCATATATGCATGTATATAAGACAGGGTGGGCATATTCCAGGAGTCTGTCCTCTCCTTCTACCGTGTGGGTCCCGGGGCTACAACTCAGGTCCTTAAGCTCAGCAGCAAGCACCTTCACCCCTGAGCCATCTCGCAGACCCTGAAGTAACCTTTCCGGCCATTGAGTACCATGTGATCCGACCTTGCCATTAGACACAGCACACGGAGTTTTTAGTGAAAAGGAGACAATGGAGAGGAAGCTGATGGGAGCATGGGAGATGGCACATCTGCTCTCAGGTGCCCAGTCCCACGTGACTTGTGATGGCTTTGTGGAGGGGCCTGAGGCCACGTTCACAGGTGTCCCTTAGGGGTGGTGTTGGACATCACCCTGCCCTCAGAGGCCAAGCCGTCTCTCTAGTCTTCCTGAGAAGTCTTGCTAACCACGCCTTGGTCTGTTCAGGCAGTCCTAACAACTAGTGGGTGTAGATTCAATAGAAATCTCCTCCCTCCTTGCCCCCTCCCCATTCAGGGTCTATGGGTAGCCTATAGCCTGGAACTTACTACAAAGCAAAGGATAATCTGGAATTTTATGGCCCTGCCCCCTCTTCCCTTTCAGTGCTGAGATGTAACTCGAGATGGTTCAGGAGTGGATATCTCCTTCCCTGCCTGCTCCCTGTCACCTGCAGAACTGAGCAGGAAAGGGGCCGGCCTAGCTGAGAAGTGATGGGCACAGAGTCCCAGCTGCCTCGCTGTGTCCTGGTGACCCATGGGGGCACACAGGGACTCATTAGAGCCTTAAAGTCCTAGGAGCCCTATCAGGGTTAAGGCTCACAGGGCTGACCTCCCACATCCCTGCTTCCATTCTGGCTTTAGGAAGCACACCCTCCAGCTCCCAGGGCCCCTCGGTCCAGTCTTTTCAGGGTGGCTCAAGCCCAAGCATGCTTTGAAATTGTCGCCTGGCCTCTGGGGAACAGGATCAGCTGGTCAGAGAAACTTGTAGATAAGATCTTGACCTTATCATGTATAGGCTGGAGGCTGAGAGTCACAGATGGCCAAGGGACAAGCCTGACCCACCTCTCCACCCGCGAGGAGGCTTACCCTTCCCATCACCTTTAGCTGAAATTCTAGGACACCAGAAAAGTGACATTCTCTACCCCTGCTTGACTGGTGCTGAGCTGGCCTCAAGGTTTTCCAAATCGCCTTGGGCTCAGAAACTGGGGAGTGGTAGATTAGGAGGCAAAAGGGCTGTCTGTGTGGAGCTACGCAGGATCAACACTGACTTCGTAAGCACTAAGCAGCCAAGGATGGCCTTGAACTTCCTGCTCCTCTCGCCTTCACTTCCCAAGGGACAGGAGGACAGGCCTGTGCCACTGGGGGCGGAGGTCAGGCCTCCCTGAAAGCTCAGCTCTGAGCCAGACCTCCGCCTGTTCTTAAATGCTTCTGCTAATCTTCCCAGGCTGTTTCTCTTTGTAGTTTTTTTTTTTTTTTTTTTTTTTTTTTTTTTTGTCCCTACCAGTTTTTCAGATGGAATAGCATCAGAACAGCAGCCCCCGAGAGACAAACAAATATCTCGCAGCTGCACGGGGCTGTAATCCCGTTCTAACACAGAACCCCCAAATATAAATGACTTTAAAAAAAATAGCTTTGATAAGAGCAAACAAAATGTTCCTCTCTTTAATCTTGTAAGGTTTCTATGACATCAAGGAAAACTACTTTTCTGGAGTTCACCTTTGGGGGCCTTTTGCTTCTGCATCTTCATTTCCGGAGCAAGTGGGTCACTCTGTCCACGTCAGGATCGCCTGGGCTCACGGGAATGGGCCATTTGGCCCAGGGATTTATGCTGGCTTTCTGAGAAAATTATTACTCTGTGGTATGCCATGTGTGTTTTCAGTTACAGCACCCAGGACAAAAGAGGGGCTCTCCCGGCCCCCATAGACACGCAGCGAAAAGACTTCCTCAAAAGTTCCTGTCAGCAGTATCAGCGATACAACCAGAAGAGGGCACTGGAGCCGCAAGAGCCGATCACAAGCAGCTGCGAGCCACCATGTGGGTGCCGGGATTTGAATCTAGGTCCTCTAGAAGAGGAGCCAGTACTCCTAACTGCTGGTCCATCTCTCCAGCAGCACAAATTTTTTTCCTTTCTAATTGATTTATTCTTGGATAATTTTATACATATACACATCTGATCACGATCACTCACCCAACACTGTCCCTTATCTCCATGCCACTCCACTCTTACTAAACCCTTACTTTTCCCAATATACTTCCCTTCTACTTCCAAATCTTTATGTGTGTAACCCACACGGAAAGGGTTGTTTGCATGAGCCTGCGGGTGGGGGTATTTACTGGACCAAGGGCAACCTACCAGTTACCACTTTAGAAAATACTCTTCCTCCCCAGCAACAGATAGCTGCCAATAGCATCTCTGGTTGGTGAGAGGGTGTCCTGTGCATGTCTCCACCCACAATAGGCCCAGTCTTGTACAGGTCTTAAGCAGGTAACCACAGCTGCTGTGGGTTCATGTGTACAAGGGCCATCTCATACCTGCATCCCTTGCCAGCTTCTGGCTCTTATGCTCTTCCTACCCCCTCTTCAATTGATGTTCCTTGAGCCTTGGAGGCAGTGACGCAGATGTCACGACTTGTTCTCAAGATATTGGCTAGCAGCAAGTCCCTCTGACCAAGACTGGAGACAGCGCTAATCTATAGAAAGAAATATTTAGAAGTCAGTTTTATTGCACGTCCATTTAGCAAGACAACAGTCTGCCTAGGGCTTATAACTTCCCTAGCAGTGGGTTTTTGACTGGGTTCACAGTGCCAGGTCTAAATTTCTTCATGTGGGGCAGACCTCAGGTTCAACCAGAAAGCAGTTGTCTACCCCCGAAACAATGGTGCCACTGTGACCAGCAGACAGCATGCGCAGGCGGGTAAGGCTGTGGTGACTTTTCTTCCCGGCAGACCTACCCAACTCTTTCAACACTACGAAAGCTAGCCAGCAGGGAGGATGCTTCCAGTTCGGGTCCAGCCTGATGTCTCTGGGTCCTGCCACCAGAATGTGTGATCTATCCAGCTACAGGTCTTGCCATCGAGTTTGAATGGGAAGCCAAGAACAATGGCACAACCTGTATTGTTGGGACGGGGATTCTCTGGTTCTCGGGGACTCCATAGCGCACAATTTATAGGGGATTTACCCATTTCTGGCACTGAGATTTTCATTTAATGTCCTGTCTTCTGCAAGCATCCACCACCACCCCCTTTTTAATTTTATTAGTTTTTAGAGACAGGGTTTGTTTGTGTAACCCTGGTTGTCCTGGGACTCACTTTGTAGAGATTCCCCTGCCTCTGCCTCCCAAGTGCTGGGATCAAAGGCTGTGTCACCACCAACAGGCTCCACCCCCATTGTTAATTCTTCTTGTGTATCCCGGGAGAAGGGTTTGGAGTTAAATGTCTTTAGCTTCTTGCGATAGTGGTGACCTGTGTCCTGCACAGGGTGCTCCATTTCACATCCCAGCCCGCAACTCAGAGAACCCAATGCCTTCATAGCCCCAGCTCATAACTTATCTTGAATGGAACTATTTTTTTCTTTTTCTTTTTTTTATATAATTTAACTTTATTTTATGTACATTGGTGTGAAGGTGTCAGATCCCCTGGAACTGGAGTTACAGGCAGTTTTTAGCTGTCATGTGGGTGCTGGGAATTGAACCTGGGTACTCTGGAAGAGCAGTTAGTGCTCTTAACCACTGAGCCATCTCTCCAGCCTCTATTTTTTCTTTTCTTTTCTTTTTCTTTCTTTCTTTCTTCCTTTCTTTTTTAATGTGATGCTGAGGATTGAACCGAGGGCCTCATGCATGTCAATCAAGGATTCTACCCACCGAGCTACAGCCCAGTCCTGAGAAAGGGATTCACTAAATCTCTCAGGTTGGCCTGCCTACTCATGCTATAACCCAGGCAGTCCTGAATTTGAGATCCTCCTGCCTCAGCTTCCCAAGTCTCCGTATATCACAGGCCCTCACTGCCAGGCCTGTAATCATTTGCACTCAGTTGTTGTTGTTGTTTTGGTTTTCAAGACAGGGTTTTTCTGTGCAGCCCTTGCTGTTCTGGAACTTGCTCTGTAGACCAGGCTGGCTTGGAACTCACAAAGACCCACCTGCCTCTGCCTCTCAAGTGCTGGGATTAAAGGTGTGGTTCACAGACATATACTCAGACAAACACTCATACACATAAAATAAAACTAAACCTCAAAAAAAATCTTTTTTTTAAAAAACAAGAAGTTGCGGGCTGGAAAGATGGCTCAGAGGTTAAGAGCACTGACTGCTCTTCCAGAGGTCCTGAGTTCAATTCCCAGCACCCACATGGTGGCTCACAACCATCTGTGATGAGACCCAATGCCCTCTTCTGGTGTGCAGACAAAATGTAGACCGAACACGGTATGCACAATAAATAGATAAATCTAAAAAAAAAAACCAAAAACCAAGAAGTTGCAAGTTCCAGGACAGGCTCCAAAGCTACACAGAGAAACCCTGTCTCGAAGAACCAAAACCAAAACCAAACCCAAGAAGTTGAATTTGGGGCAGGCGAGATAGTTCAGCAGGTAAAGGAACTTACTGCCAAGCCTGAGCTGAGCATCTGAGTTCAATCCCTGGGACTACACAGGGAGATGAGAGCACCGACTTAGGAAAGTTGTCCTCTGAGCTCCACGCTCACAAACCGTAGCTCCAGCACGCCCACATGCATGCACACACTAAATTACTCAACGGAATACAAAGTTTATAAAAGAACCTTAATTTGTTTCAAACATTATGAAACTGGGCACTTTACAATAAAAACATCTGATCACTCACTGGCTTTGTAACCCGGCAAACCCGCTTACAGTGAGCTGCATCTCACCCTGGGCACACTGAGCTTGCTCCTTCCTCCCTCCGGGATTGAATTAGTGACTCGAGAACTACCTGAAAGGGTCGCTTAAGAGAGAAAATGACTATTTTGGCTCACGGCTTGAGAGGATACAAACCATCCAGGTGGGGCAGGCAGGAGCTAAGAGAGGTTGGGCAGCAGCAGGAGTGTAGAGTTACACAGGGGAGTCACCACGCAGAGAACTCACCTTCAATGCCTGTCATCAACAACCCACTGCCCTCCGCCTGGGTACACCTCATAAAGGCGCCATAACTGCTCAGAACAGTGCCACCATCTGGTGACCCAGTGTTCACACACCTAAGCCTGCCTGCTGCACGCCACAGGCCAGTCCTAGCTAGTTGGCCACGCGACCCCCTCCCTCATTGGTCAGAGCTCCCTGGGCGCCCTCCTACTATGCAGACTAGCCAATGTTTGCACAGAACAATGAGAACAAAAGCAGGTTATAACGGCATAAAATACACAGTGATTTCCATACCCCATACCTCTTCTGAGCAGGTAAAGAAATTTCCCATTTAAGGGGATGGTCACCTTGTCTGCAGTGGGAAATACCTGGGAAGTTTCCAGACTCTCAGAGCCTGATATCCCCGCCCTTGACAGTCTACTTTTCTTTTGATCTGATGGATATGTGGGTTTCAAGGTGTTTTTGAAAAGCGCCCCTCCCCCCCCCATACACCAGAGACCAAAGCATGCACCAGCTAAGTCTCTTTCAGTTTTGACTAAAATATCACTTTTTTCATTTTTTTTCCAGATTTACTTATTTTATTTTACGTTTACGAGTATATGCTGCCTGTCTGTCTTGTCATATGCATCCTGGAACTGAAGTTATGGACCCTTGTGAGACTCCATGTGTGCTGAGAATCGAACCCAGATCCCTCGGGAGGCAGAGGCAGGTGGATCTCTGTGAGCTGGAGGTCAGCCTGGGGGAGAGACAGTGGCTTCATAGCAAAAGCGTCTCATAATACCCCGCTTACCCCGTCTGTGCCTAGTTGCTGTGATTCATTGTATCTAGGAAACAATTTGACACCCAGCATGCATTGTCTGCCTGGAAGGTTTTGTCGTTTGTTTTGTTTTTGTTTTTGAGACAGGTTCTCACTCTGTAGAGTGAACTCACCAAGATCTGCCTGCCTGTGCCTCACAAAGACTGGGATTAAAGGGCAGACACCACAATACTCAGCTGGGGCTGGAGTTCTAATAGGTTTGTCATGGAAGTGTGTGCTAGGTGCGGATGTTGTCCACTTGTAATCCCAAGAGTGGGGAGGTGGAGATAAGGGGGACCCTGAAGTCCTCTGGCCAGCCAGTCTAGTCTAATCCGTGAGCTCCAGGTTAAGCAAGAGACCCTGTCCCAAAAAATTAAATGGATCGTGACTGAGAAGAGAGCAACCACACTGATTTCTGGTCTTCAAACACATACACCGCTACAAAATGTAAACCTGTCTCAAAAGAAAACGACGAAAGCTTGGTCCATCGCTCTGAACTCTGTATCCGTGATCCCTCTTTTGTCTGACTCGCTTGTGCCCTACAGTGGTTCTATTAGGGCTGTCTTGCCAGGACACTCCCAAGGGCAACCCTCGGGTTGCACAGCTGGGTAAGACAAACACTTTTCTCCTGTGGGATCACAGAGATCACAGATAAGCTGCCAGCCCTGTAGAAGCTAGCCAGTAGGGGTGACTTTCGTTAAGTTTTGTTCAACTTGATTCCTCCATCCCCTTCTACCATGATGTCATACGCCTCCCAATCGACCCGGAATCTGTGGAAATGAATGACCGTGGACTCAAACTCTAAAAGCAGGAACCAGAAGGAATGTGTCCTCATTTAGGGTGCTCTCTCCAGGTATCTTGTCAGAGCAATGGAAAGCTGCCACTCTGACGCTCTGGAACATCACAGCAGTGAGCTGTGCTTACACCTCAGGGGGAGCCGCTCATTCCCACGCTAGAGAATGGAAAGGAGAGACACCTTGAAGTGACTACTGGGCATTGTAGGCTACACCTTCACCATTGTATAAATTAAACCACAGGAGAGCCTTATCCCACAGAAGGAGCACGATGAAGTTGCTCCCCAGCAAAGAGAAAGCTTGCTAACTACAGTTAGTGATCTCTAGGAGTCCTTAGTGGGGCTTTGATGGCTACCATTAGCTCTTCTGTCCCTGGGAGCACTTTCTCCTGGTACGATAATTTAGCAGTTTGTGTGGAGGGTGGGGAACAGCTGGAGTCTCCAGCTCCTCCTTCTCCAGACCCTTCCCCTTCACGACTGCCAAGCCCCTCACCCCCAGACCCGCAGAAAGTCACTCTAGAATGACTTGGCCCAGAAAAACCTGGTCTTTTTAATTCGGCTTGATGTGGCTTACTGTGTCAGTGGAGAACCTATTATCAGGCTCAGAAACCTATGAAGCAGAGCACAACTGCGCTGTTTGCTTGGGTCCGACGCTGCCTTGGGTTCCATTCTGACCCTGCTTGTGGTTTTTAAAGAATTAACATGAACTTGGTTTTGCCCAGACAATCATGTTGAGTTCTCTGCATCTGAGCACAGCCCGCTCTAACCACCGCGGGCCTCCCTGCTGTTTAAGCAGATGAATCATTTTGAAATAAGAACATATAAGAGGTCTAAGTTCTGAGACTTTCCAACCTGCCGCATCACCTCCCCAGCACTCTGGAGTTACGCAATAGGAAATGTTTTCAAAGTTGCCCTTTCAGGTGTTAATTTTGCAAAATTAATCCATAATTAGGATTTCAAACCACCTGAGCAACAGAAGAAAATGAGAAGTTGTGCATCAAAACTAGGAACTTAGAATCTATTTAGCATTAAGAAGACAATTAATTAATCGGCACAGACTAAAGATAACCTGTAATCCTGCTCAGGCCGATGCTTGCCAGACTATGACATCCTGAATTGGTTGTTTTTGTCCAATGCTCCTTAATAAACAAAACGTGCCAGGTAGTGGCAGCGCACACCTTTAATCCCAGCACTTGGGAGGGAGAGACAGGAGGATCTCTGTGAGTTCGAGGCCAATCTGATCCACAAAGCGAGTTCCAGGACAGCTAGGATTGTCACACAGAGAAACCCTGTCTCGAAAAATCAAGCAAAACAAAACAAGTCTAAAGCAGAGACTAGCATGCCTCACTGTCGTGTGGTTCAGAAACACGAGCTGCCCCTCTGAGAAGAAATGACTTTCATTAAGTTTTGTTAAACTATGTATTTGGAGTAATCTTTAAATTTCAGAACTTTCCCAAAACATTATTGTCCAATAACAGTAACAAATGTAACAAACATAGTAAGAAATGAGTGAATTATTAATTCCCCACGGTCTGCCACATCTCTCAGATTTGGAAGGACCATCTACTTCTATTTGCTTCCCCTTTAAATGTTTCTTTGTTTTTAAAGGGGCTGGAGAGATGACTCAGAGGTCAATATCAGCAGCTGTTCCTGCAAAAGACCCAGGTTCAATTCCCAGCACACGCAGGAGGCTCACAAGCACCTGTTACTCCGGTTCCAAGGAATCTGATGCCCGGTTCAAACCTCCACGGACACAGGCACACACATGCGTACGTACGTGCAGGCAAAACACTCACGTGCATAAAATAAAAGTAAGTAAATTTTTAAAGGTTAAAAAAGAACTTTCTGGAGCCCATTCCCTATGGTGGGATACCTTGCTCAGCCTTGATGCGGGGTGGCGGGTGGGGGCTTGGTCCTGCCTCAACTTGGTATGCCAGACCTTGTTGACTCCCCAAGGAAGGCCTTACCCCCTCCGAGGAGTGGATGGGAAATGGAAAGAAGGGAGGAGGAGATGAGAGAAGGGGAGGGAGGGGGAACTGGGGTCTGGAATATTGGCCACTGGTAGACCTGTCCATGAGCCAGGGATGGCCTGCATCTGTATACGAGTGGGAGGCATTAGTTGGACTCTGTAAATGGAGGTTTCTCTGTCGCACTCTATCCCAACAGGCACTTCTAGATAAAAATAGTCTGGACTATAGTTCAGGCTTATTACTAACTAGCTCTTGCATTTTAAATTGGCCCATTTCTATTAATCTGTATATTGCCACATGGCCATGGCATTATCAGCCTACTGGTGACTTGTTTCTTGGGCATGGCTGGTGTTTTCTGTCCCTCACCCCAACTCTACCTTTCTCCTCTCTGTATTTTCAGTTTGGCTTTCCTGCCTGGCCTTATTCTGCCTTGCTATAGGCCAAAACAGCTTCTTTATTAACCAATGAGAGGAATGCATATTCACAGCATACAGAAGAAGGGTTATCTCACAGCAGGACTCAGTGGGTTTAAAAAAAAAAAAAGAAGGCATGAAGTAGGAAGGAAAACAGAGTAAAATACTAAAAGAGTTGGGTGGAGGGGATGTGGGTAGATATGATCAAAATAGATTAAATACATGTATGAAATTCTGAAAGATTTCTGGAGAGATGGCTCAGTGGTTAAGAGCAGTGCCTGCTCTTCCAGAGGTCCTGAGTTCAATTCCAGGCAACCACATGGTGGCTCACAGCCATCTGTAATGAGGTCTGGTGCCCTCTTCTGGCCTGGAGACATACACACAGACAAATATTGTATACATAATAAATAAATAAATATTTAAAAAAAGAGATTCTGAAAGAATAAAATCTATATACATGTATTATATATATGAACTTTCTGGGTTGAAAGAATTTATGGGGGAAGGAATGGGAGGAAATCTTAGGGTTACTATTGCTATGATGAAACAGGATGACAAAAAGCAAGCTGGAAAGGGAAGAGGGAAAGGCTCTATTTGTCTTCCCCTTCCACATCATAGTCTATCACTAATAGAAGTCAGGACAGGAACTCACACAGTGCAGGGACCTGGAGGCAGGAGCTGATGCAGAGGCCGTGGAGGGTGCTGCTCACTGGTTTGCTCCTCATGGCTGCTCAGCCTGCTTTCTTATAGAACCCAGGACCACCAGCCCAGGGACGGCACCACCCATAATGGGCTGAGCCCTCCGCTTTTGATAACTAATTGAAAAAATGCCCTATTGGCTCTCCTACAGTGGATCCTAAGGAGGTGTATTTTTTCTCTCTTTTTTTTTTTTTTTTTTTTGTGAGGGAGGTGAGTTCAAGACAGGGTTTCTCTGTAGCTTTGGAGCCTGTCCTGGAACTAGCTCTTGTAGACCAGGCTGGCCTCGAACTCACAGAGATCCGCCTGCCTCTGCCTCCCGAGTGCTGGGATTATAGGTGGGTGCCTCCACCGCCTGGCCAGGGGCATCTTCTCAATTGAGGCTTCCTCCTCTCTAATGACTGCACTTGGTCTCAAGTTGACACAAAACCAGCCTGCACAGAGGGTATTCGCAGGTTGTGAGAAGAGAACAGATGTCAGCTTCACAGGAGCCCCTCCTCCAGTGCCAGCTCACTTGCGTGTTTGTTTTTACATAGGGTCTTTATACATAGCCCTGGCTGCCCTGGAACTCACAATGTAGACCGGGGTGGCCTTGAGCTCACAGAGATCCCCCTGCCTCTGCCTCCTGAGTACTGGGATTAAAGGCCTGTGCTGCCACCTCCTCCTCTCTCACTGTTGGGGAGGCAGGACTCTCACTGGGACCAGGCCTCCCTCAGTAGGTTAGCCTAGCAGGCCAGCCCTGGGATCCTCCTGCCTCTGCTTCCCCAGTGCTGGGATTATAAGAACCCATGACCTCACACACTATTTTTCCCCACATGCTGCTGGGGATCAAACTCAGATCCTCATGCTTGCGTGACAAGCACTTTAAGCTGCTTCCCCAGCCACAATTTTTTTTTAGTTCTTTTCTTTTTTTTTTTATTGAGCTCTACATTTTTCTCTGCTCCCCTCCCTGCCTCTGCCCTCCTCCCTTCAACCCTCCCCCAAGGTCCCCATGCTCCCAATTGACTCAGGAAATCTGTCTCTTTATACTTTATACTTCCCATGTAGATTAGATCTATGTAAGTCTCTCTTAGTGTCCGCATTGTTATCTAAGATCTCTAGGATTGTGGTCTGTAGGCTGGTTTTCTTTGCTTTATGTTTAAAAACCACCTATGAGTGAGTACATGTGATAATTGTCTTTCTGTGTCTGGATTACCTCACTCAAAATAATGCTTTCTAGTTCCATCCATTTTCCTGCAAAATTCAAACTGTCGTTATTTTTTTCTGCCTTGTAGTACTCCATTGTGTAAATGTACCACATTTTCCTTATCCATTCTTCAGTCGAGGGGCATTTAGGTTGTCTCCAGGTTCTGGCTATGACAAACAAAGCTGCTATGAACATAGTTGAGCACATGTCCTTGTGGCACAAGTGAGCATCCTTTGGACATATACCCAAAAGTGGTATTACTGGGTCTTGAAGAAGGTTGTTTCCTAATTTTCTGAGAAATCGCCACACTGACATCCAAAGGGGTTGTACCAGCTTGCATTCCCACCAGCAGTGCAGAAGTGTTCCCTTTTCTCCACAACGTCTCTAGCATAAGTTGTCATCAGTGTTTTTGATCTTGGCCATTCTTACAGGTATAAGATGGAATCTCAGAGTTGTTTTGATGTGCATTTCTCTGATGATTAAGAATGTTGAACATTTCCTTAAGTGTCTTTCAGCCATTTTAGATTCCTCTGTTGAGAGTTCTCTGTTTAGGTCTGTACTCCATTTTTTTATTGGATTACGTGATTTTTTTGGTGTCCAATTTCTTGAGTTCTTTGTATATTTTGGAGATCAGACCTCTGTCTGATGTGGGGTTAGTGAAGATTTTTTTCCCATTCTGTAGACTGTCGTTTTGTCTTGTTGACCATGTCCTTTGCTTTACAGAAGCTTTTCAGTTTCAGGAGGTCCCATTTATTAATTGTTTCTCTCAGTGTCTGTGCTGCTGGGGTTCTATTTAGGAAGTGATTCCCTGTACCAATGCGTTCAAGTGTACTTCCCACTTTCTCTTCTATAAGGTTCAGTGTGGCTGGATTTATGTTGAGGTCTCTGATCCATTTGGGCTTGAGTTTTTTACATGGTGATAGATATGGGTCTATTTTCATTTTTGTATACCCCAGCCAGATTTTTTTTGGTTTTTCAAGACAGGGTTTCTCTATAGCTTTGGAGCCTGTCCTGGAACTAGCTCTGTAGACCAGGCTGGTCTCGAACTCACAGAAATCTGCTGGCCTCTGCCTCCTGAGTGCTGGGATTAAAGGCGTGCGCCACCACTGCCCATCTGAGATTTTTTTTTTTAATTCCCCAAGCTGGCAGGGTCTTTTATTAGTGTGACAAAATAGCAGGTTGAGGATTAAAGACTGCATTTTCTGGGCAGATTCATCACGAGAGGGAATTTCCCTCTCCCCCAAGCAATTAAGTCTTCGAGTACTGGGGTGTCGGGATTGCCCAACCCAAGGGAGCAGGAAAGCCTCAGAACAGGGGACAACAGCTGAAATGTTAAACCCCCAAAGGGCCTTAGAGGGAAGAGGTGGGAGTGGAGGGTGAGAGGGAGAACTCCTCATTTCTCCACAGAGCTGTTGAACAGCCAGGAAGGGCAGGACAGGGCTAGAGAGGCGCTGCCCATAGCCAGGGTCTTACCAACTGACACCGGCAGGTGTTTGCCTGAGACCCTGTACACAGACAGATGCTGGGCCCCACGTCTAACAAGCTCCCAGGCGGTGGAGCTCACATTCTGTCTCCGTTAGCTCTCAGAGGACTTTAAACTAATTGTGTGGTTTAGGAGCGATGATAAAAGTTCCGGATTGTCACAAGTCTGTCACAAGCCGAGAGAAAAATAAAACAATAGAGCTGTCAGTTTCAGAGAGATGTGTGTCTGTGTTTGTGTGTCTGTGTGTGTGTCTCTGTGTGTCTATGTCTGTGTGTGTGTGTTTGTGTGTGTGTCTGTGTCTCTGTGTGTGTGTGTTTGTGTCTGTGTCTCTGTGTGTGTGTTTGTGTGTGTGTCTGTGTGTATGTCTGTGTGCCTGTGTGTGTGTGTCTGTGTGCGTGTTTGTGTGTGTTTGTATGTCTGTGTGTGTGCCTATGCATCTGTGTGTGTGTGTGTCTGTGTGTGTTTGTGTGTGTCTGTGTGCGTGTTTGTGTGTGTTTGTCTGTGTGTATGTCTGTGTGTCTGTGCCTGTGTGTGTGCCTATGCATCTCTGTGTGTGTGTGTGTCTGTGTGTGAATCAGCTTTATGTTACTGTGATGTGACACCTGAGATAATGAATTTACACACAGACGTTTCCTTGGTTCACAGTCTTATGGATCCATCTGTGGTAGGCTGGTACCTCAGCTTTAAGCCTGTGGTGTGGCAGAACATCATGGCTGGAGCACATGGTGGAGAAAGTATTCATTTCATGGTAGACCGGAAGTGAAGAGAGCTAGGAAGATCCTGGGTTCCAGTTATCCCCACCGAGGGCACGCCTATCTATGACCTGAAGACCTCCTACCAGGTACCACCTCTGAGACGTTCCATCATCTCTTGATAGTACCAAGCAAACACACAGGCCTTGTGACCCTTTCAGACCTAAACTGTACCAACTGACACAGGGCATCTCTTTCAACAGGCTGCAGAAAGGCTGCACTAATGGACCAGTGTTCCTCTTCCAGCATTGGGCCAGTTCTCTACAATTTCCTGAACAACTTCAAGGGAAAGCTGCTGTCAGCCCCACTGGTCACCTCTGGCCCTGGCCCATGTTCGTGCATGGGTGAGAAAGCCCGCATGCATACATACACTCACACCACCCTTACACACACACACACACACACACTTAAAAAACAAAAACAAAATAAATTTAAAACAAACAAAACTGGTTTTTTTTTTTTTTTGGTTTTTCGAGACAGGATTTCTCTGTGGCTTTGGAGCCTGTCCTGGAACTAGTTCTTGTAGACCAGGCTGGCCTGGAACTCACAGAGATCCACCTGCCTCTACCTCCCGAGTGCTGGGATTAAAGGTGTGTGCTACCACTGCCTGGCAAACAAAACTGTTTCTATCTGTAGCTACTTGCACCTGAATCCAGAGCCCTCCTAAATGACAATGTGGCTGACCAGAAAGTTCTCCCTGTAATGGGATTTAGGCATGGACTCCCAGAAGTGGTGAGCTCCCCCGACTTGGTTTGCTGTAGGTACTTCGGCCTTTATTGTGAACACAGTTTGTCTCGGCTCTGTCTCCCAGTGGAGTCCTCCGGCCTCCCTACTGATGGTACATGTGAGACACTATCTCAGGTTTCCTGCTCAAATCTTACACTGGAAACTTGAGCCGAGTGCAGTAGCTTGTGCCTTTACTTCCAGTATTTGAAGAGCTGAAGCAGGGGCATTGCCTTGAGTCTAAAGCCAGCTGTGCTACAGAACCTAAAAGGAAGAGAGGAAGGCGGTAGTGGGCGGGGGGCAACAATACTAGTGTTGGGGGGAGTTAAAGCCTTCCAGGTACTCTTTAAAAACAATTTTACTTGTGTGTGTGTGTGTGTGTGTGTGTGTGTGTGTGTGTATAAAGGTAAGTGTAGGTGCTCTTAGAGGCCAGAAGAGGGCGCCAGATCCCTCTACAGTTGGAGTTACAGGGGGTTGTGAGCCACCTGAGATGGGTACTGGAAACTGAACTCCAGTCCTCTCCTAGATCAGTAGGAGCTCACTTCCTTCCAGCCCCTTCCCAAGTAGTTTTAATCCCGAACCACCCATACCCATTTTTCAGATGCCAGTATTGAGATCAGAAGACATGCTACGTAGCTTACCAAAAGGACTCTGTCTTCAGATAATGGCCAAAGTGGGGATAAACAGCCCCCTCCTGCGCACACGGGACACTTAATAGGATATCTCTGTTTTTACACAATGTTCCAGTGAGTACTGCTAAGTCAGCCTTGATGGGGCAGGGCACTGTTTAGGACTACATTCTTGAAGTTAGACCCAACACATCTGGCCAAACCGGATGGAATTACCACACCAGGAGACATTGTCATCAAATGGAACTTTAAGATGAACCAGTTTTCCAAAAACAGACACTATGGGAACAGGTGACCGAAGGGGCCCACCCAACTGAAGTAGGCACAGTAAGAATAATCCTGTCACTTTAATCATTTATATTATTCTATGTTCTGTGAGTATAATGAAATACCTGGGCCATGTATGATGCAAAAAGGTTTATTTAGCTCACGGTTTTTGAAGCTAAGAATCCATAATTGGACTGGGCATGGTGGCACACACCTTTAAGGCCAGCACTCGGGAGGCAGAGGCAGGTGGATCTCTGTGAGTGTGAGGCCAGCCTGGTCTACAGAGCAAGTCCCATGACAGCCAGAGCTGTTACACACACACAAAAAACAAAAACAACAAAAAAAAAACCTTATCTCAAAAAAACCAAAAATACAAAGAAAAAAGCAAAAAAAACAAAAAAACAAACAAAATCTATAATTAGTGCCATCCATACTGGTAAGGACAAATGAGGATGGCATCACAGTGGCAGAAAAAGCCAGAGATAATCGAAAGTCTGGCTTCTTTGTCATAATGCCACAAAACAATGCTTAGTCTCCTGTGCAAGAAGATCAGCCCTTCCTAGGGAACCACATTTAATAAAGATGGGAAGACGCACCCTAAACGTGGCCAATGCCATTCCTTGGTCTGGGGTCCAGAACGATAAAAAGGAGAAGGCAGGCCAGGCAGTGATGGCACACACCTTTAATCCCAGCACTCGGAAGGCAGAGGCAGGTGGATATCAGTGAGTTCAAGGCCAGCCTGGTCTACAAAGTGAGTTCTAGGACAGCCAAGACTGTCATCCAGAGAAACCCTGTCTCAAAAGACAAGGGGGGAAAAGGAGAAAGTGCGCCGCGTTCATCTGCCTCTGCCTCTTGACTGCAGATGCAACACGACCAGCTGCCTCGCTTGCCCACTGCCTTTTCCACCACTGTGGAACATCACACCCTTCAACCAGGAGCCAAAATAGACACTTTTCTCCCTTCAGATGCTTTTGTATGGTATTTCGTTACAGCAATGAGACAGTAATTACCATAGATGTAACCACAAAGTAACCACTTCACT
This sequence comes from Ondatra zibethicus, assembly GCA_004026605.1. Taxonomy (NCBI): domain Eukaryota; kingdom Metazoa; phylum Chordata; class Mammalia; order Rodentia; family Cricetidae; genus Ondatra; species Ondatra zibethicus. The sequence goes on from PVIU01002620.1 coordinate 157,188, forward strand.
CTCTGTCCTTTGTGTCTGAAGGGGAATATAATGAAGGGCTGACAGTCTGTTGACAGAGGTTTCTGTCCTGCCTGTCCTGCAGCCGTTCAGTCCCAAAGATACACACAGAGGTCTACAGTAATTATGAACTGGTTGGTCTATTAGCTCAGGCTTCTTATTAACTTTGTTTTACATCTTAAATTAACCCATAATTCTTATCTGTGCTAGCCACATGGCTTGGTAACTGTTATCAGCGAGGCATTCTCATCTTGCTTCCTCGGCATTTGGGTGACGACTGCAGACTGAGCCTTTCCTGTTCCCAGAATTCTCCTATTCTGCTCGCCCCATCTATATTTCTTACCTGTCTACTGGTCAGTCAACGTTTTACTAAACAATAAGGGGACAATTCTTTACAGGGTACAAGACCATTGTCCCACAGCAGTAAAGTAAATGGGTCTCATACTTAAGTGAATTACAATACCTTGGAGAGCTTATTACACCACAGGTGGGGCACCCCACCCCCACCCCGAGTTTCAGAATTGGTGAGCTTGGGATAGGGGAAGGTAATTACCATTTATTTCTAACAATGTCCCAGGGGACATAGCTGCTGTGACTGCTGCCGACCCAGAGTTCACTGGTGTCACAGCTAAGAGCTGGAGCTAGGGAAATAGACTCTTGGTAAGATCTCATTCTGCCCCTGATGCCAAGTGAGTAACTACTTTGCATACCTGCAACAAGAGGCCAAGATGGTCACTTGGGTTTCTTGCACCAATTGAGTGTGCCCTGATGCTCTGTGCAGACGCTCCTTGGCTTAGGAGGGGAGTTACATCCCCCACGGTAAAGCAAAATGAACATACTCCTCCAAACCCATCGTAAAGATGAATACTTGTAAGTTGAACCACAGTCAAGTGGGGGCCACGTGTGCAGTAAATACAAAACACTCTGAGCACTGGACAGAGCACAGTAACAGCCTAGTGGAGATCGGCTGACGTCAGCCATCCTTTCGTTTGTCCATTCAGTTGCTGTCCTGCGCCCCCTCTGAGCCAGTGTTACAGGCACCTGGCATGTATGTGGTGGTCAGCAATAAAGCATCTCCTCTCCTGGAGACATGGTCCACCTCCAGAAACACGCAGATATCCTCAGTGCCGAATACAATATCATCCAAACAAATTCTGCATGCCAAGCACGCACCCTAGTGTAGGAGTACCTACCCCAAGACGGGCATGGTGGCACGCACCTTTGATCCCAGTTTGTTTCCGGACGGAGTAGCAAGGCAGAGAACCTCTATTCCTTGAATCAGAAAGGGAGTCATGGTTACAGATTAGGACAAAGATGATTCATTCTAGCTAGAATGTTCCAGTTTATCTTAGTTTTGAATTTTTCAAAACTGTGTAGTCCTGGGACTCACTCTGTACAATAGGGTGTCCTCGAACTCATAGAGATCCACTTAACTCTGCCTTCCGAGTGCTGGGATCAAAGGTGAGTGCCACCACTGCCCAACTTCCTCATTTTTCTTAAGAAAAATCAAACCTGGGTACATTCCTAGAATCAGGTAAACACAGACATGCTTTCAAAGTTTTTCTCTCTTATGATTTGTAGGACAACCAGGCCAGAGGTAATAACAATGTTCTGGTTCCAAATGGCTGCAGACTTGTGACACTGTATGTATGTAGGTATGTATGTATGTATGTATCCAGGGACAACTGGAGCAGGAAACCAACCAATCACTGAGCACCCCGACTCTGAACTCAGAGCCAGTGAAAGAAACACACCCTGGATCTGAGAATCTGAGACCTGGGCCAGGGAAAGAAACATCTTTATCCTTGAACTCAGGACCAATGAAACATGCCCCGACTCTGAAACTAGTGTCAAAGAAACACACTTTGTCCCCAGAATCAGAGCCCTAAAAGAAATATGCCCTGGTCCTAAGATTAGAGTCAAAGGCTTAAAAGGACCAGTGAAAGAAACAGAGTTTGGCCATGAAGTCACAGCCATCTCTGCCCCTGACCAGCTAAACTGACCAATTCCTGAGCATGGAAAAACTAACCAATCTCCCTTCTCCCTGAGAAAACTCCACCCCAAGAAGCCTAAGCCTCTCTGCCTGTTCAGTTAAGGACCACCATTTATCCCTCCCTGGCAGAGCCGCCTCTCCTGGACTCCCCCTTCCCAAATAAATCTCCACTGCCATGTCTGCCTGCTGCAATGGTCTCCACCATGATAGCCATGGAGTCACCTTGTGAAACTGTAAACAAGCCCCCAGCTAAATGCTTTCTTATGCCAGGCATGGTGGCGCACATCTTTAATCCCAGCACTCAGGAGACAGAGGCAGGGGCCTCTGTGAGTCTATGGGACTGTGTGAGTCCAAGGCCAGAGTTCCAGGACAGAGAAACCCTGTCTTGAAAAACCAAGAAAAAAAAAAGAAAGAAAGAAAGAAACGATTTCTTATGTAAGTTGCCTTGGTGATGGTGTCTCTTCACAGCAAAGGAAAAGCAATGAAGAGAAACACACCTTCTAATCCTTTCCAAACAGTTCCAACAACTGGAGACAAAATATTTAAAAAGATGTGCCTATGGGGTCCATTTCTTATTCAAACCATCTACCAACCTTTGAAGTTTTGTTTGAGATGAAAAAATATGAAAGAAGAATAAGACGGGCAGAGAATGGTAGAAGGGAGAGAGTGGCATTGTCCTTGGTGCCCTGGCTGTGGCACTGGGTCTAACCCTCTCGGCCATCTCTGAGCAGATACTACTGTAGTACGCTGTGGCACTGGGCCTTGTGCTTGCTAGAGAGAAGGCATCATTCTAAGCTTCCCTGAGTCAAGTAGCTAGTGATCTGAAGAACCAGTGTTCAACTTGGTCTTTGGAGGAAGCAGAGGGTGAGGATGCGGTCATCCCTAGAGCCCCATCCAATCCCCTTCTGTGATGTGTTTTGTTTTGCTTTTGGAACAGGGTCTCGTGTAACCCGGTGTTGATAAAATTCCTCCCGGGGAAGACATAAGTAATGTCTAACTCTCCTCACCAGGTTCCAGTGACAAACTGAGGTACGATTCTGCTGCCAAAGTTCACTCTGTGGAACTAGTTTACTTTGGGGGCTTTCTTACAGAGCACAGGTGAGAATTGCTTACAAGGAGGGTGTGGGTGTTTCTTCCTCCAGAGATGGCACCAAAAAGGTTTTACCCAGCAGGGATGAGGATTTCCCCATAGCCCCATCTCTTGGTCTTCTTTAGCTTATATACTCTAGTCCCTCCCCCAGTCTGCTTGCAATTAAGGCAGAGTTTTATACAATAAGTTGCAGGGAGCCACTGTATATGCAGGTGAAGTCCTCCATCAGGGGAAGTAAACAGTCAAAAAGTACAGCTGGTGTAATTCTTTTGTAAGTAGACACAGCTGAACTCCCCAAGATGGTGGTTGCTTGGCTCCCAGGGCAGCTACACACAACCCCAGGCTGACCATGAACTGGATACGCAGCTAAGGATAACCTTGCAGTTCCAATGCTCCTGTCTGCATCTCACAGGCTTGGCATACACAGGCACACAATATCATGCCTGGTTTCTGTGGTGCTGGGAACCAAGCCAAGGGTTCTGTGTGTGCCACAGTACATACACTCTGACACCTGAGCACCTCCATCCCCTCACCCTTTCCCCTGGGTTCCAGGGGTTAGGCTACAGCAACAGCTGCCCCTGTGTTTGAGGTCTGTTCCTTCTCTTCCCCGAGTTGATGACAGTCGCTAATATCTCCCACCCAACATTGCTCCCCCACGCCAACCTTAGGTGCTCTTGGTCTCTTCATCTTGTTCATTGCGGCAGTGTCATCTCAGGAGTTGGGAGACTGGAAGCAGGGGGTTCTAATCCACATAGTAAACTCTAGGTCAGTTGAGGCTATAGAGACCCTGTCTTAAAATGAAAGCAAGCAAACAAATAACAATAAAGGCTTTATTGTGGATGTTATGCACACTTTTTATAGAAAATTCAGAGCAGCAAAAAAGGGGTGAAAGTTGAGCTGTTCAGATGGCCCAGTGGAGAAAGGGACCTGCAGCCAAGTTGCAGGCGAACACAGATTCATTCATTTTTCTTTTCCAAGACAGGGTCTCACCATGTAGCTCTGGCTGTCCTGGAACTCACTCTGTAAACCTTGAACTCAGAGATCTGCCTACCTCTGCCTCCCAAGTGCTGAGACTGAAGGCGCGCGCCATCATGTCTGGCTCAAAATAAATTTTAAAGATGAAAATAAAATTGATCTGGAATCCTCTTGATGTAGGGAAAAATGTGTGTGTGTGTGTGTGTGTGTGTGTATAAACACAGATGTCTTTATGTGTGTGTTTATGTATATGTGAGTGTAAATGTATGTGAATGTGTTATATGCATGCTTGTATGTATGTGTGTATATGTAACTGTGTGTATTTGTATATATGTTTGAGTGTGTATGTGCGTCTATATGTGTGTGTGTTTATGTGTGTAAGTGTACATGTATACGAAAGTGGAAATATATGTATGATGTATGTATGTGTGTTTATGTAACTATTTCTGTGCATATGTCTGTACGTGTATGTGTATGTGAGTGCAAGTGTGTATGTATTTACATGTATGTGTGTGCCTGTAAATGTATGTGGCTGTTGTGTATACGTATGAATAGATGTATGTTTGCATATGTAACTGTGTTTTCGTGTGCATATGGCCGTACGCGTGTATGTGTGTGTGCGCACGCGCGCGTGTTTATGCGTTGTTGGTTATGGAACCCAGGGCGCGGAATCGTTTCTGGCTGTGGAAGCTGCTGCTCCTTTGCGGCTTGCCCTTGAGCTGGCAGGATCTGACTCTGGTGAGGCCGTCGGTGGCACCGGCTGCAGCGCGGTCTCCCTGGACCTCCTGCGTGGCTGAGACAGCCCGCCCGGGCTGGGACGGCCAGCTGTAGCGGGGCGGCGGATCCGCGCCTCGGGTTACCTAGCAACTAGCGCCTTAGCAACAGGGAGGAGGCGGGCCGGAAGGAGGAAGCCGGAAGCGGGAGGCGAAGCCTCGCGAGGGTTGGTTTGCGCGCGGACTCCGAGTGCGGCCTGTCGGTAGCCCGGTCCCGTAGCATCTGTCACTCATGGCGGCTGCGCCTCCGCAGCAGCGGCCCGCCGAGGCCCGGGCCCGGAACCTGCCCTGGTAGGAGCGGCCCCGCATCCTGCTTCCCGCCCTTCTTTCTAGAAGTTTTGCGATCCTCTTCCCTCTCCCGGCCTGCGGCCCGGGTCGGCGCTGCAGACACCCGGCCCTGGCGCCGCAGCCTTGCCTGCAGCCGTCCGCTCGCCCGCGTCCGCACCACACAGCTCCGCTACTGAGGCCTGAGCGCAGTTTAGCCATCCTCGGGTGCCTCGAGCATCGCCATTGCGCTTTGATGACCCTAAGAGATCGATCCTGGCTTTCTTTAGAAAGGCTCAGAGACTAGGGGAGTGGATAGGCTTGGATTCGAATTCGTGTCGGAATTCAGCGCTTGCTTTCTTTTTTCCTTTCATATTAGCTTTTATTTATTTGTGGGGGAGGGGAGCTTAGCAGCACACCTGCGTGGGGGGCAGAGGACAACTTGTAGAACCCGGTTCCTTCCACGGACGAGGATTCCCGGGATCGAACCCAGGTCCTCAGACTTAGCGTCAAGTGCCATTACTTGCTGAGCCATCTCGGGCTCCATGGCTTGCATTCTGAACAGTCCCACAGCGCCTAGCGACATTTTTAAGCAAGCCTGACCATTCATTTTACTTTTCTGGTCTATGCCCGAGTTAGACCACACATGGGCCACACGTTAAAGTCACAGGACTGGAGTCACAGACTGTGGCATTTTGAGTCTGGCTTCTCGAACTCAAGGTTGTCCCATGCTGTAGCATGGCTCTGCCAAATCCTAACTTGCTTGAGGAAATCTGAGTGTGACTTCCTTCGCAAATTCACGTGCCGTTCCAAATTGTTGAGGTTCAGTGCTGTTGACTTGGAGGCCTCCGGTGGGGGTGGGGCAACAGGGAGCTGTCCTGCCCACTGTAGAATGTTCAGCAGCCTGACTCCTACTCACCAGACGCTGCTAACACTATTACAGCTAACGGCCTGACAGCTGTCCCCTGGGGGACAGAACCCACCACTGGTTGTGAGAGCTATTGGCTGTGTTGGGATGTGAAGGGGCTTCTTTGCATGTGATAGAACATGGCTTGCGTCTGCATATGCCGTGACTAGTACTGAATCCTGTTTCAGGGTTGAAAAGTACCGGCCACAGACCCTAGGCGATCTCATTTCTCATCAGGACATTCTGAGTACCAGTGAGTATCCCTGTCTGTTGCTGTTGCATTTGGTGATGATGCTGTCTTTACTGGGTGATAGTGTAAAGGATGAACTGGACTTTATAGGATGGGGTGTGTTCGTTCCTTTTCCATATGCGCACCAAAATACCTACAAGGACAAAATGTTAAAGATGTATTTATTTTTATTGTTTTGTTGTTTAGGTGTCTTAGGTGATTGTTTGCACATTTATGTCTGTGCACCATGTGTGTCTGGTGCCTCAGAGGCCAGAAGAGGGCATTGGGTCCTCTGGAAGGCAGTTGTGAGCCACAGTGTAGGTGCTAGGAACCAAACCCTGTCCTCTGTAAGAACCCCAAGCCCTTTCCAATTCCCCACCCCCTAAGAAGACAATTTAGAGGAGGGAAGATTGATTTTCCCTCATTGGTTCAGAGGTTTTGGCCCAGTCTCTGGATCCATTGACTATAGGCCCTTGGTGAGCAGAACTTCATGGCCTGGGGAACACTGATCTCTCCATGGTGGACAGGAAGTAGAGAGCTAGGAAGGGGTCAGGTATGACCCTCAAAGGCATGTCTCCAGTGACCTGCTTCCTCCAACTAGGCTGTGCCTCTCACTTTTCTAGAACATCCCAAGATAGCTAGTGTAAGTCCACAGAAGACACAGTCAAACCATGATGTGACTTCCGGACTTAACCTCTCCACGTCTGCCTCTGACTGGGACTGGAGGACTGAGCACAACTCCAGGGCCTTCCATGAATGTGAGGGTCCCAGGGACTGACGGTGTCTCCTTCCTCCTATCTCAGTTCAGAAGTTCATCAGTGAAGACCGTCTGCCACATCTGCTTCTCTATGGCCCTCCAGGGACAGGAAAGACATCCACCATCCTGGCCTGTGCCAAGCAGCTGTACAAAGATAAAGAATTTGGCTCCATGGTCTTGGAGGTGAACGGGATAGTCTCGCTCTAGAGGGTGTTCAGACCTCTAGGCTCTTACCCTTACTTCCGCTACTTCTCTCTTCCTACCTGGCCTTCTGGGTCCTGGTTGGGTTTGGCCAGCGAGATCTGAGCAGGGTTGGGGGGTGTCAAGTGGGGATGCTGTTTGGACCCACTAGGGAGTTAACACTGGGCAGCCTCCACTTCCTGCAGGGCCCAACTCGGAGGTCATGCGCTCTCCACAGCCTGCTCGACCTGCCCATAGCTCTTGTTGAACCCCTTCAGATTTAGGGGTGGTGCACAGCAGTGGTCTCAACCTTCCTAATGTTGCCACGTTAATACACTTCGTGTTGTGGGGAACCCCAGCCATAAAATGATTTTCATTGCTACTTCATAACTGTTAAGTTTGCTAGTTGTGAATTGTAATGTAAATATTTGTGTTTTCCAATGACCTTAGGTGACATCTGTGAAAGGGTCCATTAGATGCCCCTCTAAAAGGGGTCACGACCCACAGGTTGGGAACCATTGCTTTAGACTCACAAACACCTTTGAAATGTCCTTTTCTTTATCTGGATCTTCTTAGATTACTGCGTGGAGATATGCCATCTGAGGATGGTGGGACCCTGACTCATGATACCCTTAGATTATAAAAATCTAAATGTTGTGTTTGAAAGAACAGTATTTGCAGGACTAGGGATGTAGCTCCGTTGTTAGAGTGCCTGCCTACCATACTTGAAGTCCTGGGTTTGATCCTGACCATGGAATAAACAGATGCACACCTACAATCCCAGCACTCAGGAAGTGGAGGCAGGAGGACCAGATATTCATGGTCATCTTAGGCTATGTGAGTTCAACACCAACTTGAAGACAAAAGATCCTCACTCAAACAAAAGCATTTGACTTATACAGTAGACATGAGGCTCAGCCCCTAGCTGTTCAGTGTTTTTGCTTTAGCTTATTCAACACCTGATGGCCTCTAGGTGGTAAGAACTAAAATTAGCATCATTTTCTCATGGTAGAGGTTCTGGCTCAGGATCACCAGGCCCTGTGTTTCATAAATTTATGTGGGTGTGGTGCTGTGAGGTTGAGTACAGGGGATTCATTCTGAACGATTGTATCTTAGCTGTCATTGGATCTGGGGAACTAGCTGGCAGTAGTGGAGTATCTTAGCTGTCATTGGATCTGGAGAACTAGCTGGCAGTACTGGGGTGCCGAGAAGACACCAGGCAGGACTTTATAGCTGGCATAGGATGTGATTTTCACTGCAGCCTCTCTTCCGAGTGTAGCTGAATGCTTCCGATGACCGAGGAATAGATATCGTTCGGGGGCCAATCCTCAGCTTTGCCAGCACAAGGACAATCTTCAAGTAAGAATTATGTGTATTTCTCTCCCTAGAGGTCTCAGTGCGTGAAGTCGGGACACAGCCTCACTATTTGGTCTTCCCTTTGGCCAGTGTCTAAAGGGAAGAAGGAATGCTTAGTTGGAAGTGAACAGACAAGTCAGGGATGGTCCAGGAGATGTGGGGGTGCTAGGGCAGGGCACTGCCTGAGCCTACATCATCAGCTCCACGCGGGTCGTTAACTGAGCAGTACTGGATGAGCTGGTCTGAATTTCAGCAGGGATAACTGAGGTCAAGAAGGATGACTGGTACAGTGGTCAACATAAGAAAAGGGGGTGGCTCAGTGGGTTAAAATATCTGCCACCAAGCCTGATGACAGCTCGATCCCTGGAACCCATATGGTAAAAGGAGAGAACTGACTTCCACAGGTGATCCTGTGACCTCATTTGTGCTGTGGCACTCGGTGCACACACACACACAGTGTAATAAATGGGTTTGGGTGTGTGTGTAGCTACTTGGCCTATTCACAGCCCTGGGTTCCAGCCCCACAAACAAGCAGCTGGCAAAAGAATACTATGAACAATGAAGGACGATTCAAGAAGAAATTAGCCCTCATTTCTGGCTATGCGTGAAGGCATGACAGGCAGGTGTGAACGCAGGTGTCAGCCTTCCTCAAGGTCTTTTCTCAAACTAGATGGTCTTGAGGTACCCAGGTGTAAGATGTAGGCTCAGTCTGGATGTGGGAGGGAAGGTGTAGGCTCAGTCTGGATGTGGGAGGGAAGGTGTAGGCTCAGTCTGGGTGTGGGAGGGAAGGTGTAGGCTCGGCCTGGGTGTGGGAGGGAAGGTGTAGGCTCGGCCTGGGTGTGGGAGGGAAGGTGTAGGCTCGGCCTGGGTGTGGGAGGGAAGGTGTAGGCTC